>JAWIIG010000136.1:0-79503 GCA_033557465.1 Ichthyophis bannanicus
CCTAACCTTCCAAGTACAGTTCTCTATCTATACAGTCTCGTACCTAGGAACCTATAAATCTATACATATATATATAATTAGTATATATATTTATTTATTTACATTCTCTTATATACCGGCCTATTCTGCATCAGTGCGGTTTACATTGCATCAAACGGAAATATACATAGGAGGGGAGGGTGAGGGGGAGGGTGAAGGGAACAGGGCATTATAACTTGTGATATAACTATTATTTTGACTGGAACATGTGCTATGGAGGGGTTAGATGCTTGCCCAAGACCACAAGTAGCACCTGTGGGACTAGAAAAAACGTCCCTATTCCTGACCGCCCATATGTGGCTGTCCTCTCGTGGGATTTGAACCCCCGACCTTCCGGCCTAGAAGTATCTCATTAGTCCCAATCCACTAGTCCGATTCCTCCACTCTTATATATCTAATATATCTATACTAGTATTTACCAATAACCAAGCAACAGGGTAGATATACAGTATATGTCAAACCATGTAAAAACTACCCCCTTTATTTTTTATTTTTTTATAAAAAAACCAAGTCATTGGGGCCCAGACGCAGCTCCCCGCCTAGGCCATCCAATCTCTCACTGAACTGGCCCCGCAGATAAGGGCGCGGCAAAAAGAAAGAGCGTACGGCTGCTCTCGGCCCGCCACTTGTTTTCGTTTCACCATATCCGCAGGCTATGTAGTCTACATCTAGTCCACATTGTCAGCAGCCAAACTACATCATGCCCCCCCCCCCCAGACTCAGGCCGGCCCCGCACCCTTCTTGCGCTGCCTCGGCGAACTCACTCTTCGGACTCTGGAGCCGCATTCTTTTCTCGTCAGCGATTTTCCGCCCATTCCGGTCGTTCTTCTTGTGGTGCATAACACGCCTAGCGCAATCAGCCCGCCTCAGGGCTCTCGGGCTTGAGGTAGACAGAAAGGCAGGTTCCGTTCTGGCTGTGCGGCCGGGGTACTTTGTCTCGGCAGAGGCGCAGGGACAGAGAAGTATAGCCGCTGCTTTCTTCCTACTTTCCCGCGGCTCTCTAGGGCCGGTCCCTATGTGGGGTGGTCTTCCTGTCCGAATGCTCTCCATTGTCTGCCCTCTGGCACCCGAGGGAGGTGGAGGGAATTTCGCTCTTTGATGAGTAAAAGAAAAACCTAAGAACAAGGCAAATTAATGAAAATTACTTTACAGGAAGAAAGAAAGAAAACGCAACGAACAGAAAGGCAATGGATCCCAAACTAAAACCCCTTCTATGTTCCTTAAGTGTCTCTCTAGTAAGCCTCTGTTCCCTGGCTTACTGGACCTCCGCCTCCGTCTCGCTTGGAGACTGAAACTTACCTGGATGCTGGTGGGTGGTGGCGCATTGTATTTAAATTATCAGAGTGTTCATCAAATTTGATGATTGGGTCTCAGTCGTCGCAAGGCTGCTGGAACGGGGAGCACAACTCAAGGAAAAGGACCTGGAGGGGCTGGAGGTATGCTAAGAACAGCGGCGTACCATAGTTAATCCTCTTATACTTTTTCAATTAATTTCTGTGGTATATATCCCTGCCATAATGTGGGGGGTTTGGGTGGGGGTCAATGCACACATGCTGCACCCTGGCCTTTATCTGTGGCGCGGGATGTTATCTACATCTGCCAGTCTGCACTATCGCTACCACCATCGTTAGCCGCCCTATTGGTGTAAGGCTTAGGACACTGCACCTTTGTGCTCCTGGTGTGAAGTGTTTGTGGCACCGATGTAGTTTCTCTTTTTTCGTTCCTACCATGATCTCGGCTATTGTAGTGTGCTACCTATTCTTGAGTATAATTAAGAGTATGGATGTTATCCAACCATATCAGTTCTAATGTCATACTGCACGATTCTTTTGACCTGTAAATAGTTCCTAGTCGGTAACCTGCTACTCGTGTATTATTCTATTTATGTAAATATGTTATATATCTTGTTTCACCGTATGTTCAATGGAAAATGTTCCCTATGTAATCAGGTTATTTTTTGGGGTATAAAGCCAATGCTGAGGCATGAAATAGTGGCAATATAAACACAAATAAATAAAAATAAATAAATACAACTGGGTCACACAATGTGGAAGGTTTGCAGGGCAAGATACTGAGGAAGAATCGTTATTGCCTTCATGATGAGGGAAAATCTATTGAGCTTTATAGGGAGAAGAGTATTTAGATATTTTTTATTACTCTTAGATTTATTTATTTAGACATATTTGTATACTACGCACCTTATGCCTATCAATCAAAGTGGTCACCAATGACAATTGTGGTTACAATTTTTTAACATGAGGGTACATTAACAATCACAGTGGTCACTATCACAAATGGGAGGGTTAACTACTTAACATGTGGTACATGACGACATGATTCAATGGAATTCTCGTGTGGTGCTAGTTGGGATAAGGTGAAGGGTATACAGACGTTGGAAGATTAGTTTTGCATTAGGCTGTTTTGGAAAGGTGTGGAGACTTTTGTCTGTTTACACTCATAGGGTCGTAAATAACAGAGGTTTTAAGGGGCTCTTGGAGCGAAAGTCTATGAGGGTCGACTGAATGCAAGGCCCTTCGATCCTCAGGGAACTCGTTGGGAGAGAGTTCCGCACAAGTGGTGAACGCGCATAAGTAATCAAGATGCAGCCTTGACGTGTTCTGCTTAGGTTTTTTGGTTAGTTTGGTCTGTGGTGTGACTGTATCCTTGCAGGTGTGCCAATCAATGTCTATGGTTATTAATTAGGCGCGTCTTGGTCTATTGGTGATATCCCTTGTTTTGCTATTGTCATCAAGGCACAAGCAAGAGCGCCAAAACGCACTATGTGTGCTGTAGATTGTTGAGGGGCGCGTTGGTGTTTGAGGAAGACCTTCTGATCCAGCTGCTAGCAAAAAAAAAAAAAAAAGCCCTATTTCGCCATGTGAAATGGGTCTTCTGGGATAACTGCAAATATAGTACTTCTGAAGACGCTTAGGGCTATAGTTCTGCTTTAGTAGAAGGGATTGTAGTTGAGGTAAACCGGAGGGTAAAGGCTTAATGACAGAAAAGTTTTATTTTAACCACAACAGCAACAGATCAGGTTCGCAGGTTTTAACGCATTTTGACAGAAATTATAAATTATAGGCATTTTGGCTTGTAAGGTTCAGCAAGTTGGTAGGTCAAAACGCAAAAAACAGAAGCTCATACAATGGCTTTTTTTAAAAGGTCCTGCTTTGCATTGGGCAGAAGGGGCTTAGGCCATAGGGAGGCAAAAAGGGAAGACGGGAAGAAGGTAAGAGGGATTTCACACGAGAACAAGATGGCCGAACTCTTGTTCTTATAGTCCTTTGGCAGTCAGAGTCATTAAAAGACTAAAAACAAGGCTTGTAATTCTTTCTTGAATGGCAATTTATCTTCACCATCATGTGCCTCAATTCTCTCTATGTCTGCACTTCCAGGTGAAATAACTCACAACTTAGGATAATGAAAGAAGGCAGTTGCAAAAAATGGTCCTCAAAACTCTTTATAGCAGGGCTTTGTTCTATATAGGACAGCGGGGCTAAAGGCACAAAGTGTTTTTTTTTTTTTTTTTGGGGGACGGGTTGTTTTTTTTATAGCAACCAATCTAGCTTTCTGGCCATTGCAAGAGGTTAAAGCCCAGGCTGACAAACAAGCATGAATCCACAGCTTACTTCACAAGCTTATTTGTGCAAGTAAAATTTCCCCCTTGTCAAAGAGCAGCAGTGAGCGCAGTGACTTTACCCCAAAGCCCCCTTTTACTGTGCCCCCCCCCCCCCCCCCCTTTAGTATGGGCCTTTAAGGGTTTATCCTTACGTCAGGGAGGAACAAGTTCTTTCAAGGCTGGCTGCTTCTTCATAACACTGTCAAGTCTAAAGCTTGGGGCATAAAGGAACAATCCATCAAGAACACGATCTTCTTCGTCCCTAGCTCTGACACTAGTTTCTCCTAATTGCCAATGGGTTTCTGTGACTCATCACACCGCTTATATCAGATGTGCTCAGGTCTGACAACGCTCTCCGTGTGGTCTTGAAAGCTCTTCCTACTTCCTGTGGCTTCGCACCTCTGTTGCCAAACCTGTATTCAGTAGGAAATCAGCTATCTCAACTCTGGGTAGGGCTCAGGGCCCGTCCTGCCAGGAGTTAGGCACCTGCTCTGGGCCTTCTGTCCAGAGCATTGGCATCGTCGCTTTTGGCTGCTCTGGACTCTGTCCTCTGTCTTGCTCTTCTCCTGCTTCTCCGGCGGCTTCCTCCTCTAGCTTCTAATCTCTCTCATAATTTAAGCCAAGGTTTATATACTCACTGGGATCCAAGCCGCCCACGCTCTTTTCTATTCCCTGTGCGGGCCTCAGGTGTTTGATAATCCGCCCTATCCCTTTCTGAAATTAGAATAATCGAGATGGCAGCTATGTCAGAGTAAGGGTTTTTGTCGCTGGCGTGCTTAGCAATCTGCTCCCTCCTTACTTATCAAGGCATTTTCCTGGGAACTTGTTCCATGCTGGGAATTTTTCTGGCCTTTTGAAACGTGGCTGCCTGGGGGCTTCTGACCTCTGCTGCGATCACACAGCTAAAAGAGTCCCCTTGATTAGGGTGAATTCCTTATGGCTGTTCCCCCGGGGCACCCGCCCCCATGGCTCAGGATGGCTGGACGCTTTGTCGCAACAAATATCTTTAAGGAGTACCTCCTGTCCGAGAAGAATGGTGAATGATTTTAAAGATGATGCAGATGACTCGTTTTGAATTTTGACTCCTGGCCATCATTGGCAGCGCAGTCGCAGTTGGTCTGTAAGGATGGGGTGATGTGGTCATGCCAGTTCTTGGAGTGGTCTGTACTGATGTCTGCTGTCGTGGTTGCAACCCCAGTTTTGGTGTGGGTGTAAGTGGCTGCTGGGAGATGTAGGGTCCTTTGATCACAACGAGTTTCGCAGTAGTTCAGGTATTGCGTGTGATGCGTGTTCTTGACATCGTACTTGTGCTGGAAGTGGTTCTCTGGGCTGAGTATTGGCTTGAGCTTTCTGATGGTTCTTAAATGTTGATAGGGCCTTGTTTTGGCGTGTTTTGGGTGATGTGGTATTTTCATGATTCAGGGATCGTGTCCAATGAAGGGTGTGATTCCCACAGTGATTTGAATCTTTCGATTCTTTTGACTGTTGTCTGATTGTGTTGGGGTCAAGAATGCTGATGGCGGTTTAGTATTGGAATGAATGTGTGGTTGCCATGGTTGACAGAACAATGCCTCAGTTATTAGTCGTAGTTGACTGTGAGGTTATTGTTTGAGAACCAGGCCATTCTATGTCTTCAAGGCCTCTGGTTATTGTTTGTGGTGTCAATGCGCTAGTAGGTTGACTGGGGGGGCATATACATATGTTCTATGTAACAATGTATACAAATTGTGTACAAGACTGTTAATCTGTTACTCTGTAAAACCGCTCTTGATCTCTGGAAGGGGCGGTATAAAGGAAATATTGTAAATAAATAAATAGTATTAAATATCCCATACTGTCCAACAGCATAGAGGTGAATGAATGAAGGTTGTGGCGTTTGAGGATGTGGGCATAGTTGGAGCATGCATATAGATATTTAATCGTAGAAGCATTGATGATAGGTCTGAACCTTGTGGTATTCCGCGTGTGTGCTGGGGAACTGCATTGATTTGCATTTGGCCACCTTTTTTTGTTGGTGTTTCGATCTTCCAAGTAGGAAGTAAAAACCATCTTCATAGTCCTATCTGTTGCAGGCGTTGTCAGTACATCCGGCTTGGTACACGGTGTCAAAGTGCTGGCTGATAATATCCATGATACACTAACATGTAATCCTGTTTTTATGCTTATCTATGCCATCTGAGGAGATTGGTCAAATGGAGGGCAGTGAGCATGTAGTTTTTATACACGTGCTGAGGTTTAAAGGGGTCCATGTTGTTGGATGTCTAAAAATCCAGGTGGGGCATTCATGTCCATGTGGTCCTGAAGTTGGTTCGCTATTACACGTGTCTTTTTAAAAATTGATTTTCACAAGAAAATGGTAGGCGGGAGATGGGACGTTATGATTTTGGGTTCAGAGGGGCTTAGGGTGTTGCTTTTAAGTCTTGGGCATATCATGGTTCATGGCTTGCTGTCAGTAGGATTCGTGGCATGTATCGGCTTGTTGTGAAGTGTAATTCCTTAATGATTTTTGTGATTATGATGGGATGTAGGCTGCTGCTTCTTGTGGGTTTTAAGCAAGATACTGGGGGGCAATGGTGCCTGATGGTTGAGGGTTTGTCATTGTTTGAGGCTCCATTCCATTATGTCCTCTATAGGTTGTGGTGTTGGACGTTATGCTGAATATCCTCCCAGTATTTGATGCGGGCTCTTTCGCATTTCATGTTGCAATCTGATCCTGGGCGTGTGTGGGAGGCAGGTCTGGGTGGTGTGGTTTTGCTTGCATGTAATCCGTGCAAATCTCCTGTGGGTGAAAGATGTTGGGAAGCAGTGTCTGTGATGTGTCTGCCTTTCAGTGAGCCTTTTGGACAGTGGCTAAAGAGTTCTCTTCCCCTCTGCTCGAATGTTGACAGACTTCACTTATTAGGTTGGTATGTGGCTGCTGTTATATGCTCAGTTGTTTCAGATTGTTTATATTGTCAGGTTTGCTGTTTCGCTCTGTATTGAGTAAGGGAGTTAGTGCGTAGCTTGTTCGGCGCCTCCATTTTGCCCTACGCCCAGTCTTCGGAGATTGGCGCTTTGCATCCCTGATTATCGCTTGAGATACCAGGGTGGTGTTGGCCGCTTCTCGCTTGTTTGTGTGTTCCTGGTCTGGTTATGATAGCGCAATTCTATCAGCAGCCATCTGTCTGGCTGGCAGAAAGCATCTAAATTGAAAATTGGGCGATGTTTATAAACCTGGATTCCAAAACAGGCGGGTATAAGACCCCGGGCGACTGCATCGTTCCAGAATCAGGGAGATGCATGCCAGCAGGCGCCGCCTCGGGAAATGCTAGGCCCTCCGCTGTTATCAAGGGAGGCACAGGTATACACAAGAGAATTACTTTACCCCCGGCCTGGATGTCCTGTCCATGGCTCCATACCCTATTTTGAACAAGAGCTTCCCGTCTCTCATGTGCTACGCCTTCGCGCTGGCAAAACGTAACATCTCTTCGAAGCTGACGCTCACACTTGACAGTGTTGTGCTCTATGCAACATAACATTATCATTACTACTAGAAATCGTTGTTCGTCTTGGTCAATCCGACCAATTATCCTTAGTCTGTTCCATGCCCCATTATCACCACTACAAGGTTCTCTACGCGCACCAACCAACTATTGTAAAAGCCAGTGAGAAAATGAGATGTTATGTTCTCTTACAGGGTGGTCATTGTCTGAAAACATTATTTGGGTGGCTATATTCTACGACTTGGGCCAACAACATCCTGAAATAGGTCTGTAAGCATCTACATATTCAAACATATCCCTGTCATTCTAGGAAACTATCATAATGAGAAAGATGGCACCTATGCAAACATCAGAAATACATGCCCAAAAGCTAGCCATCCGTCTGCCCTAGACGCAATATGTTGCAAGTCATACCCAACAGTTTCAGAGAGCGTCTCTGGCTGGTGAGTTTGGATATGTATTAGTGTCTGTTTGCGCTCAAGCATGGCTTGCCCCCATTCCGAGGGCCCCCTACAACTCATTGCCAGGGACATGTCCTTGTCTGATGTTGATGGCGTGGCTATCTTTGGAATTTACTGCCGCATGCCCCTTAATCGACACTGGCACCCCTGATGATTCTTGGCGGTCATACCCTAGCAATCCCGGTAACTGGGCCAGGCCATATCCATTTCGTGGTCCTGCCGTCCAGTGTTGCGGATCAGCACAGCCAGGGGCCTCCTCGTCTATGCTCCTCAGTTCCGCCATCCCACGCACGCGACAGCACAACGCCACACACTCCTGTTTGCTTAGTCAATAACCCCTATAAGCCATAACATACCCTCTGCCAAAACGCATGCCCTGCACTTTCTATATACAGCTGGGGCTGGTAATTCATAATGCAATTGGGGTTCTCAGGATCACACATGTGGCTCTGCATTTCTCAGCCAAACATGATTCTGCGGCCATACTAACCTCCCACAATACCATCGCACACAACTAAGGCATTACGCATTTCTCTGAACATAGAGAGATTGTTAGGGAAGCCTGGAATAGCCCTCATTGATCAGCAAACAGCATAAAGACTATGGCAGAGTGGGCTTTAAAGTTCTGTAGGTTTCAATTTCTTTTTTGTTACTTGTAACCTTAGCAAACATCGCCTCACCGCTGTGCATATCCTCGATTCACAAACAAGAAAATTCACTCTGAGAGTATTAGAATTAGCAGAATACGAAAAACTCCGCGATGCTAAAGCAATAGAAATAGTATCCTGATTAACTTAAGCCTACTTCTGTAGGGCTCCTAAATAGGTCACACTAGCTAGGGAGATTAGAAGGAATAAGAATATGTCAGCACCCCCTTCAATGGGCAGCAGCAACAATTTACGGGTGAGAAACCGCGTTCAGAATTTAATCACTTCTCGCCGTATGTCGTCAACAAAGAGCCGTAGGTTGATCAAACAAGCCTAGCATCAATAGTCATTACAATACTCCTCCTTCTTTTATGGTAATTTTTAGATTTTAATTAATTCAATAAATAGAAAGATGCACAGGACGATACCCATCAACTACACATCGAAACATTTCACAATCAGTCTCACGATTACAATACTTCATCAAAAAGCATAAACGCATTATCCCAGTACAAAACACGTAAATCCACCAGTTAGACCCTTAACATTATATAACAGACTTCACACACACGCTCCAAACACACTTATATCTCACAGTATTTATAGCAGAGGGTTGCTCAAAAAAAAAAAAAAAAAAAAAAAAAATTAATGCCGCCACATGTTTTTTCTCAGCCTCGGCAGTAATGAAGATAGAGGTGTGAACTTGAAAGGGTAGTACCCTTGGCACTAGTCAAATGATCTAACGTGTTTAATTTTAATCACTCGTCTGTCAAATAGCGAGGGTGCAGTAGTGATTCTTCAAATGTGGTCTGTGAGTGACACTATGGTAGCAAAGGCCACGAGCTGTAATTGAATTCTTGGTGGAGCGAGAAAGAAAGTGTGAGAAAACCTTCATCAAACGGTTGTGTGCTGTTTATGTAAGTTTTCTGCGATCGATAGGAGCACGGCGTTGGATGAATGGGTGAAGGAGAGTAACGGCGTCAGGAAGTGGTATAAAAAATCGGCCATCCAGTCCAAGGACAAGTTGGCAGTGTGCTGATGATCATTATTGCGTCTCGCGGATCTGTCGCACTCACGAGTCGGGAATTGTTCCGTATGGCACTACGCCTTTCTCGTCAGTAGAGGTAGTGCAATAGGCACTTATATTGACTTCTTTGGGATATTTAAAAGGTGTGTGTCAAGATATGGGTTTGCTGCAAGTCTCACAACTGAACAGAACGACGCCAAAGGAAAAGACTATCTGCTCTGATTTGTTGGAGCATGTTGAAGCTGAGGGGGAGGCCTTTTTGTCCCGGCTCCTACTGAGGTGACGAAACATCCCTGGCTGCATTCCACTATGAACCAAGAGAGACTAAAAGGCAGTCCTATAGTCTCATACACAGACACAAAACCGTCGATCTGACGAGCTGTAATATTTATGGCATCGACATGTGTCCTTATGGAAGTTGCAAGTTAACTCCCAGGAGCGCTAAAGCTAGTAAAGCAGCCTCCACATATGGGATGTCATCGGTCATGGTCGCACGATGAAGCCCTAACATGCGGAGCCTTCCGGCTCCCCATGGCTTTCATGAAAGGCGCGTTGGAATGCAAGTCACGCATGCGCGTTCCCCTATCTCCCGCCTAAAGGTTGCCCTCTTACACTCATTCCTGCCGATCTTTTTCTTTTTATTTTGTTTCCTCCTTTTTTTTTTGTTTCCGAGAAGATACCCATCGCTCCACGCAGGAACTTGTGTCATCTGTCATCACAAGCCGGAAGATAAAAGTTAGATTTTTTTCACCGTTGATTCTCGGCTAAACTAGCTAAGGCTTTTTTCTAAACTTTTTTCTCTTTTCTTCTCCTTTCACGTTCAACGCCGGTAGTTTCCTTTTTCCTTGGGTGTCGCTGGGGTCTACTGAGCTTTTCCCCCGTCGAGGTGTGGGGGGGAGGGGTCTGTTGGCAAGCACACGTACGCCGAGCCGGGTTCCTCCCTTCTTTCCTCTCCTCACCTCTCTTCCCGACCTCTCTCACTCACTTCCTCTTCTCCTCTGCGCCATCTCCCCTTTCGCCTCTCTCCTCAATCCTCTCCTTCCCTCGGGCGCACCATCTCTCATTTCCGCGGGGTCTTTCGTCGTTCAAACGGCCTGGAACCGGCTGTTCTCTTCCTCTGTTCCTCTCCGCAGCCAGTTTTTGGTACACGCAAAGACCCACAACCCCGGAACACCTCGGTGATCACGGAGCCCTTTTCCCGTCTCTTCCTTTTTTTTTCAAAGTTTTTGCCCTTCCGTTGCCCTTTCGTGTGCGTATTGACAGCCTTTTTTATTTCTTTTGCTTTTTTTTCTTCCCCCCTTTTTCCCTGGAAGGCCGGGCCCTTTGACGCTCACTCCTCGCGGGGACTTATCTTTTTTTTTTTTCCCTTTTTTTCGCCCGATGACTTCGCAGCGGTTTTAAAAAAGTGTGGATCCGTGTAAGGGTTGATGGTCTGCAGTCTCTCACCGCACACATGATCACACTGTCTGCTGGCTCTTTGTCTACTGCTATCCCACAAAGCTTGGGGCTCTGGCTTGCCACGATTCGGTGCCGTCCTTTCAAGGTGAGGTCCTGCATGCATTACTCTCTAAGAAAGACCCGGTAAATGACCCAGTGGGAAGTAATGACTTCGCAAGGCAGCTGAGGCCACTGCGAAGTTGCCAGCAGCAGGAAAGAAGGCTTTTTTCGTTTTTTTATTTTTTTTTTTCCTTGTTTTTTTTTTTTTTCATTCCTTCTTTTTATTTTTGTATTTTTTTGGTTTGACTTTTTTTTCCTTGACTTGCGGGTAATCATGAATAGTCCTAGTAATCGCGGCACCCGGGCCTGGCACCATCGTCTGAAGGCTCGGATCGACATGCTCGGGATTACGGATGCGCTGTGCTGTCGTGGCTCCCTCGTATATGGGGTTGCCCTCCGATCCGGGAACAGGCAAGAGGAAGAAGATTTCTGCATGCGTGAGGTGCCCCCCCGCATTTGTCAGGAAATTGTCCCCTGGGCTCTTCGAGGGCCATGTCTAAGACCGGCCAGACGCCGATCGCTCTCCGGGCGCTTTGGAACAAGAGAAGCCTGCCAAAGTTCTCTCCCGTCGCAATGGGAGCCCGGAGTCTGCTTGCGATCACGTAATTTCCTGTAGGGTCTGGCTCGAGACATCCTCCTCCCCGGTAGAGGGCCACGAGCCAGGGCCCTTCGAGTCGTTGGCTGCTGGGCTTCTCCGTGAGGCCGAGTCTCAGGATGGACAGCTCTTGCGAGTCGCAGACTGTCTGACCTTCACTGAGGCAGGCCAGTCAGACGCTGATGGCCAGGCCTTTCTGTGCGCATCTCTCCCGAAGAAACAATCCCCTGAGTGGCCCGGAGTCCGTCGAGGCGCAAGATACTCGAGACCCATGAATGGCTGTCGAGTTCGACCTCGGGTCCGGGGCAGTCTCCCTTCTTCTGACTCTTCCACTCGTTCAGGGACGCGAGCGCGCGTCTAGCGCCCGGTGCCGGCTCCGGCCGTCGGGGCGGGTGTGGCTCACCTAGCCGGCCGGCGGGGTCAGGACATCGCCTGACTCTTCCTCATCGTATGAGTACTGCCTGTGAGACTGAGGAGATTATGCGTCCCCGGTCCGACAGCATTCAAAACATTCGGTGCGTTCCATCGGACTCACTGCAGTGGCTGAACCTGGCCGGTAGTACATCCGGCTGCTCCTGAGGATACCCGGATTCTCGTACGCTTTTGTCGCGGATTTGGCCACCGCGTTGGCTTATCCCTCGGGCTGGCGCCGGCGAGGAAGAGGCGCTTCGAGCCGAGGAGCTCGAGGCGCCTGTCAGTAGCGACAATCTACTCCCTCTCCTGCTGCTCCCCTGCCGAAGGGAGGCCTTTACTGTCCCGGTTCTATCTCCGATGGTCTGTTAATGGGGCTCCTCTCCAGGATGTGGGAGGCACCGGCCTCAGGCGGGCCGGTTCTAAGCAAGGGCGGGTGTTGATATCGGTCCTATTTCATCAACTCCCGAAAGAACCCTGGCTATTCAGAAGGCCGCACTTATCCTGAACACGCATTCTATGGTCGGTGGAATCGGCCATGCATCTCCTGAACACTTCGTCTTAAGATGGCCCTCCGCGTGGCCGACTCCTGGGTAGGGAGAGGCTGAAACCTCGATGGTTTTGGTAGAAAAGGGCTCTCCAGGGCTCGATGCTTGGCTTGTCGCATGTCCCAGTCTTACCAGCTGTAACATTGGGCATGTACTTGCGGATCAGACCTGCTCTGTCTCAGAGGAGTTTGACCGGGAGTTCTGGCTGCTGGTGCTCTCAATCCGGGGAGCCTCTTGGCAAGAGATTCCTAAGTCGGCTTGTCTCTCAGAGGGCATTCGAAGAATGCTCGCAAATTTATATCCCGTGCCGCCGTGTACCGATGGGCTTGCGGCTTCGGTGCCCGAGTTGCGGCATGACTGCCGGCATCGTGGCTCTAAACGGCCAGGCATGGCTGTTCTGCAGTCATGCGACCTCGATCCATTGGTTTAGGACAAGTTGGTCGATTCCCTTGCCGACGGTGAGAACCTTTTTGGTGCGGAATTTAGCCCATGGCCTGCGAGTAAGGCCGCCAGCAGCTCGAGACCCGAGCACGCTTAGCGAAGGAGCAAGGAGCTGTCTAAGAAGACCTCTCGCCCATTTCTCTTCTCGAAAAAGGCAAGAAGTAAGGGCTTTCGGGTATAAAAGCGCTTTTACGCCGAAGGAAGGGAAGGGCACTGCCTACAAAGCACGTAGCCCTCGGTATCGTCAGGCTGTGTTCCGCAAAGCTGCAAACCGCCTAGGGTCAGCCAGCCAAGGGGCAGTGTGTGATGGGGCCCCGTAGAGCATAGGACCCCCTAAGTTCTCCGGCCCTGCTCCGCAAGCTAGGGTGGGGGTTTTTGACATCCTTGAGGGCATCTAGGCCTCCTCCGTCGCCTGCTCATCCCAACCCTGCACAGGAGATGCGCCCTTCCTACCCTCTTTTGTCCTACCAGTGGCCGCCCCGCATCACTGGGGGACAGTGAGTTTGGTGTTTAAAAACATAGTCCACAGGGGGCTATGCAGTCTACACTTTCACACTCAATCTGCCCTCCTTCATCCATTTTCCAGGAGTAAGCCTCCAAGGCCTCCCCTTGCACATAGTTCTTCTCGTCTCCAGGTAGCTTTTGCAAGGTCTGGTTGTGGACCAGGGCGGGCAAGCCCATGGGTCCGCGGGGGGCCCTTCACAACAAATAATGCTACTGTGTCGAGAGGGTTCGCTATTCTAGATATTTCCTGGTAACTGCCCAAAAGAAGCGCAGTGGCGTCTTCACGACCTAATGCCTTGACCTCAGGAATCATCAAACAAGTTCCTAGAGAAAGTAACGTTCAAGATGTGCTTACTCCTTGAGAATAGCTTCTGTTCTAGGGAGGCGTTTCTGCCCTTACATTCCCGGTCAGGGGAGATTGGCTATGCTCCTTAGATCTAAAGGATGCGTGAACACCATCACATCCCCTCATCTATCTCGACCGCGACAAGAAAGTACCCATTCAGGTTGCTTGTGGGAGGAAAACCATTATCAATACACGAAGATAACTGGCCTTTTGGCGCTAACCTCCGCGCCCCAGAAATCTTTTCCAAATTCTGCAAGTGGTGAGCATCCTACCTGAGAACATGCAGGGCCTCTTTGGTCTTTCCCTTATCTGGACGACTGGCTCATAAGATGGTCAGACGTGGCAGGAGGCGCCTACAGGACACTCTCATACTATTGCTCTTCTTCAAGGCTTTGGGGTTTGTAAATAAACTTGGCACAATAGGTCTCACTATTGCTCTCCGCTCACGGTCAAACTTAGTAGTTTGCATAGGGGCAATTCTTGATCTTTCTATCCTCGCAAAGGGCATTCTTGCCAGCAGACGAAGGGCCGGCAAAAGGACTGATGGATCCCCTTGGCAAAAAAACAGTTTCCTCAGCGAGGTTCATGGTGCTCCTCGGCATACTCTGGGCCTGAGGCTAGCTTGGCGCACATGGACTTCGAACAGTTCATGTGTGACCCCCAATGCCAGAGCTCGCATATGCAAGCTCTCCCGGCACAGAGTGCCTTCGGAATCAGTGGTCCACAGGCGGCGACCAGGCAGCCTTAGATACTAGTTATAAGTGGGTCCAAAGCCTCGTTCTGGACTCCCTCCCACTTGTGGCTTGCACCGCAGCTCCAATCTAGCTGAAAGGGGTGCGGGCTTTTCAAATTCCTGGGTACAACACAGTAGTGGGCTAGGACGCACAGAGTACGCCTTGTCCCTGGGCAAACCTGCGGGGCTCATTGTTCTGAACAAGTTCAGTCCAGGGCCTGTGGGTCTCCCTCGCTTCCGCTGGGAAGTCCGCACAGCGTATCAATCTCCTATAACTCAGGTCTATTTTCCGACTTAGCTCTGCAAGCTCAAAACTTTCTCTTTTCCGTCCCAATCTGGCCGTGGCTCATCCATCTGTCCTGTTGCAGACAGACAACCCGGTAGCCATGTTTTAATGTGAACAAGCACGAAGCGAAACTCGGGTCCAGGCTCCTTTTGTTTCAGGAGGCACAGGTAGGCTGCTAACTTTGCCCTCATCATTGCCCAGAGGCAGCACAACAAATGCTCCTCTAGGCTGTGTATCCTTCCGCAGGCCAGGAAAACAAATACTAGCCCCTGGCCACCAGGTTGAGCAGATGATTCTGCTAGCCTACCACAAGTGGCAGCTAGCAATCTCTTTAGTGGTTCATAAGTATCTTCCTGAAATGGGGTCTTTCCTTTGATATAGATTCTTGTTTTGCTCAGTCCCCACTGAACATAACAGCAGGGTGCTTGCCTGTTCGCTCGGTTCTGCTTATCGAAGGGGGGGGACAGACACAGCTGCATCCTCTGGCGGGTAGGGCAGTCAGATTCTTTTCCTAGATACACCGGTGGTCTCAGGGCCTCCTGTATTGAGTTCTCACCAACGCGCCCTGGTGGCCCGAACCCCTGTTCAAGATTCTTGCAGGACAAGGCCTCAGTCCCTGCTGGTGCTTCTCCAGGTGTGGCCGAGGACACGGGCCTTGGTTTCCACTTCTGCTTCATCTGGTGCGTTCTAGGATCTCCCCACTGCCTCTGGGGTTGCAACGCGAGACCTTTCTCAGTAATCCTGCAGGATCAGGGTTCGCGCTTCTGGCAACCCCGGCATCTCAAAGCTCAGCAATTTTATGGGCGCATGGGAGGTCTGCAAGTGGAGTTTTTTGCTCCCTGGGTCTCTACATCAGTAAGTTGAGGAGGTTTCCCTAGCCTCTAGGAAACAGTCCACTAGGAAAACACTATGCTCTCACATGGATGAAGGTTTTCTGTGTGGTGTCAGGCCTACGGTACATAGGATCACTTCTCCCTGTACTGTTACGCAGTAGTGCTTCAGTACTTAGCTGCACTTATCCAATCCGTGGACTTAAGTCCAATTTCTGTTTGGGTCTGCACTAACACTCTACTCTCAGCTCTAGCATGCGTCACCCACTTCCCTTGGGTTGGATGGGGACATTCTTCGTCTTCTCGGTTCACAACCGGCCTTGGTGTCCCGGTTTCTCTCGAGGCTTGCTTTTTGCTATGGGGGCTCGAGGCCTCGCCCCAATCCGGTCTCCTGCTCTCTGAGTGGGAGTTGAATGTAGTCTTGCAGCAACTGACCTTGTTGTCCCACGGCTTTGGGAGTTGTGTTGGCCCGATGGCTAGACCGTTTGCCCTCTACGCTTTACCTTTCGCCCTGGGTACTACACCTCTTCTTGAATGCCCTAAACTGCAACCTCAGTCCCGGTGAGTAAGTAGTGCTTCAGCTTGCCCTGGTCTAGTGACAGGCCTTACAACCGCTTCTATAAAATGCAGGGTAGTCCTTAGGACTCATCCAAAGTTCTCTCCCAAGAAGTTGTCTCCGCCTTGAACCACCTTAACCAAGAGGTGGTTCTTCCTATATTCTTTTCCGGCTAAGCCCTTTCATGGCAAGCGCCGCTGAAGCAGTTCATGCATACCCTGGACTGTAGGAGGCCATTATCCTTCTACAGCTTGGATGTTACGTCAGGAGCCTAGAAGGGCTACTCAGGCTCTTCGTATCTTTTGCCCCTATATAAGGTTGGGGTTGGCTGTGTCGCATATGTCTTACCTTGTCCATACTTGGTGGGCTGACATTTAATCCCACCTGTTGGGCCGGCTTATAAGGCTTGGCTGAGCTGACTTGCTTGCCTTTGGCAGGGTCGGGGTCACAGCCCATCGTGTCAGGGCAATGTCTTGCCTCAGTGGCTTCCATCTTCTGCTCTGTAGCGGAGACCCACACGTTGGTTATACATCTGGGCAGGGCATGGAGAAAAAAAAAACAATTTGGATCGTTCAACCGAGACGTTCGCCTTAAAGGGCCTACTACTGTCTGTAGATGCGAGTCCCATAGGATCAGTGCTTTTGCCAGGCGGTTACTTCCTTTTTGTCTCGTGCACTAAATCTCTTTGAGGTTTAGGTCATAACGTCCTGCCCTTCTGCGCTCCTGCCGGCTCTGTTGGGCTCCCGGTGGAGGTTGTGGGATTGGTGTTGTGTCAGTGGAAATTCTTTCTTTGATGCTGGGAGCGTAGAGGGAGTTCCTCACCTGTTCAGTCCTGGGTTCCTCGGTAGCCCAGAGCTAGGTGAGTCAGGCCCATATGTGATGACTTACTTCCTGCTTGGTCCTGGAGAAAGAAGTACGTTACGTGCACCTGTAACCGGTGTTCTCCAGGAGGCAGCAGGAATCAGTCCTCACAATACCTCCTCCTCCCCTGGGAATGTGCAGTTGTACCTAGTTTGTTTTTTGCATTTTTTGTGTGCTGTTTCTTAGCTATGTCATTTGACTGAGTGGAAAGTATGGCACCTTTAGGGCAGGAAGGGAATCCTCACATACAGTGCCTGCATTCCCGGAAAGGCTTTCATAGAAAGCTGGGGAAATGCGCCATCTGGGCTTGCATCGGACGTCGATTACACCCATATGTGAAGACTTATTCCTGCTGCTCCTGGCGAACACTATGTTAACATGGTGAGTAACTACTCTTTACTTACTACCTTTTTTGCCTTTCCAATTCACCCCTCTATCTTCATTTCTGGAGCTGAGAAAAAACATTTGGGGCATTACTTCCTTAGAGCACCCCGCACACTTATGAACAGCTCATCCCGCACACAACCAATAAAGGGGGATTGGGGCAGAAAAAGCTACATTCCAGGGCATCCTCACATTTTCACCATTAATACTGCACTGTTATGTTACATTGGATCCTAATGAGTAATCCAATTACAGGCAGCAGTGTCTAGCTCAATTTTAAAGGGAAAGGACACTCTGAGATTGAGGCTTAACCCTGCAAAGCAGAAAATAAGATCAAATGCTATTTATTTATTTATTAAAGTTTTTCTATACCGCTCCTTTCTACAATTCAAATGCAGGTTTACATAGAACTCAGACATAACATGATGTATGTTATATGCTGTTGTAGCACTATGAGTTGTGTGCCTTGCTACATTGTGTTTTTTTCCTTCTGGCGGAGAGGAGTTTGAGCTGCCCAGCCTTCCCGGAGAGCACTTGGCGGACGCCACGTGAGCAGATTGGTTCTAAAACCTTCCCTTACCCAGAGGTTGTCGTCGGGAACGGCGTCACAAGCGGGGGGTGGGGGGGGGCAGGCGTAGCCCGCGGGTGCGTGGCTCCGAAGGGAGCATGTCCTAAGGGGCAAGTCACGCCCGCTTTGGAGCCCCTTGCGGAGGCACATCGGAGCGGAGCGAGTGAATTTTTTTCCAAAGTGTTATATGGGGTAAGTGCAAGAAGAAGCTTCTATGCTGTGTCTAATGGCGTCTGGAAAATCTGGGCAAAAGTAAGATGTGGCCCATTGAGGTGAAAAGAAACAGTTCATGTACGTTCGCGTGGTTCCCCTTCGGCTACCCACCTTACCTCGTCGTTGTCTCTTGACTCTTCTGTCTTCAATTAGCCTTCTGTTTCCTCTCCGAATCCGTCTCCTGAACCGCGTAGGGTTGCAACCCCGCCCGCAAATGCCCACAGGAATTCGGGAGCGAGTTGATCCTCTCCTGCTTCAAGTGGTAGATGTTTTTGTATCTTCTAAGTTGGCGGCTGAGTCTCTTTTGAAACTTGAAGGGATGGTGTACCGCTGCCTTTGTTCTATTCGAATTTTCTCATGCCATCTTTGGATGATCCTATCTCGCCCCGGTGGACGTTTCCCTGCAGGATATATGGAAGACTTGTTTCTGGTATCAGAACTGAATGTTCTTTGAAATCTTCGTTGGCTAAAATGTCCACGTTTACGAAAGAAACTGTTAGCTTTTTGTTGTAAATTCACCAGGATGGATTGTGTTCTCTTGAGTCGTATAGGGCTAAAGTAGATGGTCAGCTTGTTTCGATTCAAGGGTCTGTTGGGCCTCTTTTGTTCAGGATTCTCTTATCTTTGTGCATACCTCGTGATGAAATTATCTAAAATGCTTTAGAGGGTTAAAATTTCAAGATTATTAAATTCGCAGGGCCTTCGACGCACTACCTTTCTCCAACAATACTATTTGTTAAATAGTTAAAATATGTTTTAAAGGTTTCTGAATCCTGAATCCATGAGTTTTATCCAAAATTTATTATTTACCCACAGCTGATTAGAGGGAAAGTGAGTTTCAGATTCAGAAACAGGGGGGGGGGGGGGGCTGGTGGTGGGCAACTGGTC
The DNA here is from genome assembly GCA_033557465.1 of Ichthyophis bannanicus. NCBI lineage: Eukaryota > Metazoa > Chordata > Amphibia > Gymnophiona > Ichthyophiidae > Ichthyophis > Ichthyophis bannanicus. The sequence continues at coordinate 18,937 of JAWIIG010000136.1, forward strand.
AGAAGATATGGAGTGTTTTATCTGGCTCAGTAGTCTAGATTTGTCAGCTTATCTGGAGTCGGACCTCAGTGGAAGAGTATATCCACCTCAGGGCTACTCTGTATGTTGTATTTTCATATCGCGGTGATAAGGAGATGATGCGTTCAATATTTTAAACATCGACAGGAAAAGTTTTTTGGACATCAGATACAGGTCTTTTCCTGATGATGTGGTCGCACAACGCAATTGAAAAGGAAGGCCTATCTTCTTTTACTTCGGTGAGCCCCGTGTCTTGGCATTAGGGGGCCGTCTTTCTTCTTACTTAAGTATCCTTGTAAGTGTGTTGTCACGCATCAGGCTAAGACCGTCTATATGCTTTTTTGTATGGCCACTCAATTATAGAATTTTTTCTGCAGAATGTTGGTTGAGTAGTGGGAGTGCTTAGTAAAAAAGACGGGGTTTTTTTCTGTTTATTTTGTTTTCACTCCTTCTCAGCACTTTGATTCTTTTTTCTTTGTGGCACACTCCATGTTGTGGGCTGGAGTGTTAATATTGGTTAGGAAATTGTTATTGGGGCAATGTATTAATTACTTATATTTTGTCCTTTTGTTTTTGTTGCCTTTTGTAAAAGCTGTTAAATTTCGAAATAAAAAAAAAACAAACTGTTGTACATCAGAATCAATAATTTGTAGTAGAAAGTGTGTCTATTGTTAACAAGTGATGGTATATTGGCCCATGAAAGGCATCTATGTACAGTATGATAGAATAAGGGGGGAGGGTTAAGGGCGGGTAAAAAGGTAGGGTGGTCAGGAGTGCATAATGAGTATAATTTATAGAAGTGGATTAAGTGGGAATGTTTATCAAGTTATATTGGATCGTGGGTTGTCATCGGGATGGAGTCGCAGAATATTCTTGGAAAAGGAATGTTGTTTGTTTTTTCGGTACATCTCTGGGGTCGTTAGAGGCAACCTCGTATTGATTGGCAGTGGGCAAGTCATTCAATTCTGAGGGGGCATAGAGTGGAGAAAAACTGATTATAAGTAGGGCTTGTTTGTCTGCCATAATTTTGGTGAAGAGGTGTTAAGTATAGGTTAGCAGAGTTTGGAGAGGGAGGGTGTCTCAGGCAGGGGGCCGATTCTAAGGTGATAGATTTTGTGGGTATATGGGTGAGAGATTTAAATTTTATCCGCAGACAGGATAGGTATCCCTTGTAGGTGTCTTGAATATAGGGAAGTATGTGAGGATCTTCCTGGAAGTCTTGGAAGATTAGATGTCGTCAATTGTGTTTTGGGCCGAATGGAGCGGATAGGTGTCTCTGTTTTGGGAAGGCTGGCGATATATAAAGTTGGGGGTAAGACAGTAATACAAGGATAATGTGGGTATGTTAGGGGTCCCTTGGCAAACAGTCCTAGATGGAATTCTGGGTTTAAAAGCGAGCGGAAAGGTTTCTAAGGGTTCTAATTTTGGAGTATATCGAGGCGGGTTGTTCTATTTATTTGTTCCTGGAAGGTGAGGTTCTGATCCTATTATAATGCCGGAGCTATTTAACTTCTGTTTGTAATCAGAACTAGGGGTAATTCTTGAGTGCCAATTGATTTGAGGGTAGTATAGAATGGATTAGTGAAGATGATTGGATGGCTTCTGTCTTGGTTAGAGTTAATGACTCAGATTATGTTTGGGCTGGAGTCCAGGTTTCTGAATTTAATTGAAGCAATTGGTCTATTATGGGCAAAGTGTTGGTTTTATTGTGTAAATGGATTGAAAAAAAACATTGATATAATAGTCGGCATAGAGTTGATATTGGATTTTTGTATGTCTTGGAAGATTTTTAGCATATGGGCTTGGAAAAAAGATGTTGAAGAGGAGGTCGTTAAGAAGAGGGACTAAAACTCCTGGGGAACTACCTTACGATTGAATGAAGGCAGTGAGAATATATCACCCAATTCGTACGTGTCTGAATTCTGTGATCCAGGTAGGAATGGAAGCTCAGTTGAGAGTGGTTACCTCTGAGACCTATCGTCAGCGGAGTTCTGTCAAGAAGGTGGTTGATGAGGAAGGGAGTCAAATGCAGAAGAGGATAATATCTAGAATAGATTAAGAGCACACCTTGGGTAGAGAGTTTGGCATTGTGATGGGATTTACTGTCTCTAAGAGGAGAGGTTAGAAGGGTTATTGGTACAGCATAGTTCTTTTAAAAACTGGGGCTGGAAAAGTATCAAGAGGGGCATGATGTCGGCTCAATGAAATTCTGGCAAGCTGTGTTTGGACAATCTTTTCAGTTAACAAAAACAAAGCATCTTTGCCAAGTAGGGGAATACTTGATAATGCGGTCTATTATGATGTGGGGATTAGTGGGGTGCAAGTTTGGTTCCTTTTAGTATAGGGTCGAATAGGAGGTCATATTCAACGGGAGTTGGCAGGATTTCAGTGCAGAGGGAGGGATTGTATTATGTCACGTATATATGGGCCAAGAGATTCCCTTGGTGGCTTTTTACGCCGATGGGGAAAAAACTGGGACAGGGATGGCTGAATACTGATGTAGAGTGGCAATGAGTTTTTTTTTATTCTGGGTAGTAATGTATTCTAGGGATGGGGCAGATGTCAAACTTTTCCCATGTTACAACCCCAGGGTTGAATATTATGGATGCGTGGTCAGTGTGTTGAGTTGTTACATGGTTGTATTGAGGGGAATTTTGAGCCATGGCTTGAGGGTGTGCATCAATGCAATCAATTGGTCGTCTGGGGATATTTTGATCTTCGACCGCATAAGTTGTTTGGGTGATTTAGCTTTTCTTTTTTTTTTTTTTTTCTTTATTCGAAGAATAACTCTCGGGGTTTATTTAAGGAGCAGTCATGCTGACGTTCTCATTTGTATTCTCTTTTACGTTTTAAGAGTTTCAGGTCCGAAGATACAGAGTACCTGGAGTTTTTTGAAAGTAAGAGGTTGTAGGTAGGAGGGTTCTCTAGAACAATTGTGGCTCCAAAATGTCTAAGAGGTCTTTTCTAATGTCGTCTTAATGTTTTGAGTCTGAAACCCAATGGGGCTCGTTTACGGTGGGTGTTAGAGGTATGGCATGTGGGGGAGCTTGGGCTGCAGTGCAAGAATTTTGGGTCTCCTAGCCTTCAATTTATGAGGATGGGTTTTTGGATGATTATTACCGATTAAGGTCCAAGTTGTGGAGCGACTTGTTTGAGGACTCTGTTAATATCAAAGTGGCTTGAATTTTGAGCCTATGATTGTGGTAGCTCGGTATACTAGGCACAGCAGGATTGCATTGTTATAGATTCTGAGGGTAATCCATAGCTAGCGAAAGAGGCAGTTTCAATGGTGATTAAGTTTCTAGATCTTTTTTTCAGAGGATAGATACATAACATCCCCACATGTGTGTAAAGGTACGCAGGGTATTGTATATCATGGGTAGGGGTACCATAGATTGATGCATGAGTACTGGAAGTTCGATGCGCGGCCTGGAAACAATGTTTCATTGAGAGTGCAAAAGATTATCTATCTAAGTTGTATATCAAGATATTAGGGTCGGTAAAGTAGGGGATGCTTTATTCTTGGCTCTGAACGGGCATTGATTAGGGCAGCAATTGAGGGAATGTGAGGCTTAAGGTTTCAGTGTAGGAGTGTGTGTTACAGGAGAGGATTGGTGTTAATTCTGGTTATTGCTGGGATATAGCAGCATGTGATATAAAGCTGAAGGGTTGTTTGAGCACCCAGATGGACTAGTGCTAGTGGTCGTGTACACATAGGTCCGCTGACCCCATGCCTTTTTTCAAGAGGTCGGAGGAGCGCGTAGATAGGTACTAAAGTCATATGGGTGTTAGGATTAAGCTAGATTTTTCCAGGCTGGCAGAGTCTTTCTTAGGCTCAGGTAAGCAGCAGCAATTGGCAGGTAGTAGTTTTCTTTCTGTGTCATGTAGCGTTTGCTTGGATGGTAGGTACTGGTGAGTCTTTGCAGGGTTGGGTGTCTGAAATTTTAGGCTATCAGATAGATATCATGTTGTCTGCTTGGCCGTCTAGGCATTATGAAAAAAGCCACTGGATGCTTGATGTGATGTCGAGAATATACGTCATTGTGAGTGTATAGTATCACCAGGAGTAAGATGGAGTGTATCCAGCCTAAGTGTCGCCCACCTAAGGGCCACGCCTAACAGGCCCCTCTGGCGAGGCCCTCAGGCATGGGCCAGCCTATGTGCGGGCATGCCTCGTGAGCAGCTGAATTTAAAAGCAGTAAGCTGTAGCCCTGATTGGGTCGGGGGGGTAGCGGTGGAGGGGCAATGCAGCTCCCTCTTCCTACCGCCCATATGCCTGATCGCGTTCAGGCTGGATGGCTGGAGGAAGAATGATTCGTTGCCCCGGTGATGCATGCTGAATTTAAAAGTCTAGAAGAGCTCTAGTCCCTAGGAAGAGGTATGAAAGTAAAGTTCAGAAAGACATAAAACAAAACACTAGCTGATCTACTTATCAAGTCTAATCGCCAGGCGATACATATAAATATCCTCGGATGGTCTTTCCAGATGGTATATTGGAACTTATCCTGGTCAGAGCCCGCATCACTAGGTGAACTAGGTTGTCCGCTATACGGTTCCAGAATTTGTTGACGTCGTAATGAGACAGAAGAGGCTATGTCGTGAAGCTAGCACTGTGGAGCATCATGCTGTGCATGGGATCCACATGCCTGGCCAGTCAGTATTTTAGTGGTGTCTAGGCATCAGCTCCCAGGCTCTTTTCCCCCCTTAATAACAACACTGCAGCAGCTCAAATACATCAGTTGGCAGGTCCGCATTCCCTAATGATCTCTCGACCCTGTCCTGTGATCGGGCATGGTTTTAAACATGTGTTGGGTGCGCAGCCTTAGTGAGCAGAGGGAGGAAGAGTGTTGATTGCATGCTGGCATGCACCTGGTACTCATAGAGTTAGCTAAGGCTGGGGTGGCACTGGGTTGCTGGGGCAGGAGTCATGTCACAAGGTCTGAAGATTAGCTTAAGGTGCCCTAGTCCGGGGCCTTATGCTCTGGCCCCTAATCTTGGGTGAGGAAACTATCTGGTCAAGATTTACGCATGCAACCTCAGGTAGTCGCAAAAACATACAGTTATTGTGTTGCAGGTTTCATGGTGCACGCGTATCTTAAAAAGGACATAGCATTATTAGAAAAAGTAACAGAGAAAGAGCTGCACCAATATGGTGAAGGGGATGGAAGGCTACTCCTGTGAAGAGAGGCTAGCAAAGGTTTGGGGCTCTTCAACGCTGGAAAGAGACGCATCTGACGTGGAGATATGGTATATAAGTTCTATATATTAACTAATGGAGTGGAGAGCAGGTAACCGTGGATCAATTGTTTAACGCTATCCCAGAAATCTAGGAAAAGACTAGGTGAGCAATGTAATGAAGCTACAGGGTAAACTATTTTAAGGACAAATAAAGAGAAAATATTTTTTTCACTCACGGTGTTAATCAGTCACTCTGGAATTTGTGACCGGAGGATGTAGTAAGTAGCTGTTACGTGTAGCTTGGTTTAAACAAGGTTTGGACAAGTTCCTGGAGGAAAGTTCGCATAAACCACTATTAAAAAGGGACCGGCAGGATAATCAATGCTTGATCCCAGGTACAAGCATTGTGGGACTCTGTGTCTTTTGGGGATATGGCTAGGGACGTATGACCTAGATTGGCTGCACTGGTGGAAACAGAGATACTGGGCTTGCTGACGGCCTCGGTCCGACCCCGTACGGCATATCTTATGTTCTTAATTTCTTAATGCTGTCTCTGAAACACTTCACAACGCTCTCAGGAAACGCCAGTCAAACAATCTGCAATGCTAAGACTCCACTCTCAACAAAACTTTCCTGCTAAAGCAGCTACAAAAGATTTGCTGCCAGTTGGCGACACAACTTCTTACTTGCTTTACACTGCATCTTGTCCCTCTCAGACAGCAGACACACCAGTTCAAACAGCAGTTCAATACAGAATTTCACATCCATTCATCTATATGGGAAACGTTGAAGATCAGAGCAGAAAATCATCTACATCCTGGCGTTATTCCATGTTGCCTCTAGTAAAGTGTGGCGTCCACGGAAAGAACTCAGGATGTACATGGGCCTTTCCTGAATGCGCTTTATACATCTCGCAGCTTGCCACGTACCCATTCCGCTCCCTCCTGCATACATTCAGAAAGACCCTTTTTAACGTCGTCTACGTGCAGGGCCACGTGGTTTCAGAATACAGTTCTAGACATTTCATCGATGAGAAAAAACGTCTATCCCCCACACGTCCCAAGGGCTAAATTGTATTGCGAGAATGACCTCTTAAAGTGAATTATTTTAAATCTAAATGCTTATAAAAGGAAATTTTGTTTTTTCTTCTTCTGCCTCTCCATACCTTTTGTGTTCTTTACCACCATTCGCCATGTTATCAATGTCCCTGTTTAATGTACATTACCAAATTAAGTTATTAATTGTAAACAGCTGTGACTGAAATGGTAACACAAGTATAAAAAAAACCCCCTGTTAAATAAATAAATGCATTATTTTTTTCAAAATTGTAAACCATTTTGAATGACATTGTCACAGAAATGCTATAAACATTTTTATAAATAAATGCAATACTAGATAAGCGGAATCAGGCCTTGATCTAGCTGCTCACATCCAGGGCTCTTCCTGCAGCATTCATATCTCACCAAGTCCTGCAGCAAAACTCTTTCAGTCTTCCCTTCTCACAAGACAGATCTCCGACTTCCTTCTTTCTGCTGACCCTCAAGATCCCAAACTAACACAAAATTAAACCACAACAGTGAGGGTCCCCCTAGGGTCCAAGGGCACCACCACTGGCTCGGGGGCATATGAATGAAGGGCACTGATCTAGGAAGTGAAGTAATTAAATGATTGGTCTGTCTGGTAATCAATATGTTTCAAACCTAGCAATTCTGTAGTACTAATAGTCTGGGGCTTAGGACATCTCCAATCTTGTCTCATCGAATCATAATGCGTTAGATTTCCCCTTACTCATACCAGGCAAAATCGAATTTCTGATCTATGGTAGTTGAATGAAATGTATCAAAACTTGTTCCTGATGGCAGAAATTGTCATTGTGTTTATGCTTGAGGAATAGAGTTGCCCACCTCAGTATTAAAATGATCCTGGTACTGCTAGAATGGATTTCTGATGACGATCAGGACAGCAGCACCCTTCTTTTCTTCGCTTTGCACTTTTGCAATGTCTATGAAAATGCCCAACTCTGAGCTCACTTGCATCGATAGGACAGGCTCTGGGGTAACTTTTCTAAACATATTGAATTATCTTTTCTCACCACAGGCTTCCCCACTGTCAAACCTGACCTTTTAATCCAATTTGAGGCAAGAAGGATTCACGACCAAGCCCCAGGGATCTGAGGAAAGAGGAAACCTGCACAACACTGGCAGAAATGAGGAGCTATATGAAGCAGGTAGTGAAGTTGGATTAAAGCTAGTGATGATTGATGCAAACATTTATTACAGGAAAGACGCTTCGTCTGGGCCAGGCAAACTGAGTGAGGTGTTATAGTCACTGTCCCTGGCTTCTAAGCTTTGTTGTGTGAATAATGTGCTTGTTATGTTTCCTTACTATCTATTGTCTAACTTAATTTTAAGATCTTTCTTTTATGTCTTTCCCTCCTTCTCTCCTCACCATTTTGCCATGTCTCTCTGTCCCATCCCTTCATTTTCTTTCAACACCTACTGTCTCTCATCCTTTATCGGTTTTTATATTCTTCCTTGTATCTCTTACTATTTCTGACCTCTCGGCGCTGTTTCAAGATGCTGAAGCTTCCTCCCACCCAACAATTTGTGGGTTTTGTTTTCTGTGAACCAGACAGTGCTGGTAGCTGGAGAGAGGCAACAGGGTGCTCGTACTGGAAGAGGCTGAAGGAAAGATGGCGAGACACCCCCTATTGGGATCCGCAGGAAGAACAAGGAAGGGTGACATTAGCTGGATGGATGGAGGCCGGGAGGAACAGCAGGCTGACCCTCCTCCCGCCTCCACTGGAAGTAAGAATAGGGAGGGAGGCAGCTAGACTTCAATGGAAGCAGCAGGAGGGAGGAAGGCCCCCATTTATAGCAGCAGGTCATGTGTTTTGGCACACATGGCATTGCGCTCCCTTCCCTCCTGTGCTGAGCCATATTGCAGCCCCTCTGCCGCTGATTGAGACGGCTGGAGTGTCTCGGCAGTAGTGGTAGGCTGTGTGCTTCTGTGCACATGGCCTGATGCTTCTGACTCCCACAAAGTTGTTCTGGAAGGGAGTCAGAGGCAACAGGCCATGTGTGCCAAAACACATAGCCTGCTGCTGCTGCCACCGAGCAGTCTCCTGGTTGCCAGAATCAGCAGCAGCGGAGAGAGGGGGGGGCCGGGCTGAGCACGGGGGAGGGGCAGCACGGCCAGGTGTAATGTGGCATGGCCGGGGCTTCTGCCTAGGACAGCAGAAACCTCAGGCCGGCCCTGAGCAGAAATTTTAAGGGAAGTGGGACTCTTGGGCATATTCTGAAGCAGTTTTCATTAGCAAGGAATTGTGGGATCCTATTCCAATTTATCCTGCTAGACCACTCCAGACAAGTGGGTTACGTCCCTCTGCCAACAGATGTTGGAGACATGAAAGTGCCAGAAGCTTCAAGGAACAGGCTCTGGCATATAGAGAGGCTCCCCTAGGTATCACCTTCAGTATTTCTCTGTCTCCAGCAGATGATGGATGTCTGTTTCTTTATTCCTGGCAGCCTGCCATTCTAAGGGGCTAAGGATCTCTGTCAGTGGAACTCGGAGCTTAATAGGGTGGAGGTCTTCGGGGCGCACATGAGGTGTGGCCCTGAAGTTTCCCACTGACTGCTCAGTCTAGGACATTCCGGGAGCTCCGGGTCAGGAGAACCTGTTCAGCTTATCCTGAGAGGGGGAGGAAGACTTGGTCTCAACCGTTCAGCACAGGGCAATAAGGAGATCCTGTAACAGAGGGCAGCATCCCTTATTTTTTATTTTCTAATTATAAGTTTCTGTACCCCGTAACTGGAAAGAGCCTGTCACTGGAATTACAGCCTCACTTGCCTTTCCCTGCTTCCCTCTTCCACGACTGACGGCTGAGCTGATCGAGAGTCGCAGTGATTGTTTTCCATCTCTCCTCCCCCTCTTTCTGTCTGCTGCTGCTGCCGGCTGTCAGTATCTCACAGCTGTGCTGCTTGCAGGATTCCCTTTGCTTTATTCGAGGTGCAGGGAATGATCCAGAGGTCCCGGAGGCAGAGGTGAGTGCTCCGATCGCTATTGTTATTGTCGGGGGATGTTTTGTTAACTGCTAATGCATGGAAAACATGTTTTGGCAGTTAGCAATGCTGAGGAGCTTTGCAGGCCGTTTTTCCCACGTTTTTTAATCACAGTACTAGTTTTTTCTCTCACAGACAGCTTTATTGGGATAAACGATTTAGCTTTTTGGTTAGTTTTGGTTAAATTTTGTTTAATTTTGCAGGAGGTTCTTTACTTTTCACTGTTTTGAGCTCTTAGAGGGCTCGGATTCCGTAGCGCTAATGACTATGCGTCTTCAGTGCCTCGTGTGTGAGAATTATCCGGGTCTTTCGGAGAGAGGAGCTGACAGCGCTCATTACGGAGTCCCTTCAGGCTCTCAACCAGCGGAGGATGAGGGGTTGGAGGATACTCTCATTCAAGCTGTACGGAAGTCACAGGCTGTTTTTCCAGTTCACCGTTTGGTTAAGCAGATGATTCAGGATGAATGAGATTTGCCGGAGGTAGGATTGCGAGGTATGAGGTCTATGAATCGTCTCTATCCCTTGTCTGATTAGGAACGTTCTCCGCGTATAGATGCAGCAGTTTCAGTGGTCACGAAGAAGACTACCATTCCGGTTGAAGGCAGTGCAGCTTTCAAGGACGCACAGGATCGGAAGGTGGACACCTTATTGAAGCAAGCTTTTGAGGTTAATGCTCTGTCTCTACAAGCGTCTATTTGTGGGTCTTGGGTAGCGAGAGCATGTCTTTGCTGGTTGCAACATTTGCAACAGCCAGCACAACAAACTCAGGAGCAGTTAGCTGATGTGATAAGGCTAGAGTTAGGTTCAGCTTATTTAGCCAGTGTCCACTATGGTCTTATTAGAGGTTTGGTGAATAGCATGGCTTCCTTGTAGCAGCACGCCACTATCTCAGGCTAAGAAATTGGGAGCAGCGGACAGTTCCTCCAAGTCGCGTCTTAGCAAACTTCCTTTTAAGAGGAAGTTCTTGTTTGGAGGGGATCTTGACAAGCTGATCAAAGATTTGGGGGAATCAAAAAGGGGGTCGCTTGCCAGAAGATAAGCTGAAGCAGGGCTGGACTCCGTTACCTTCGCGGGGGTCAAACTCAGGATTTCAGGCATTTTCGTATTTCCCGTTTGGGAGGCTTTCAAAGAAGAAGGTTTTTCTCTCGAGGTCAAAGTTTTAGAGGATTCCGGGGAGCGGGCAGAGGGTTTGCTAATCCCCTTCCTCGGGATTTAGGAAACCCAGCTACACTAACAGCCGGGTTTAAAAAAGGTTTGGACAAGTTCCTGGAGGAAAGGTCCATAAACCATTATTAAGATTGGACCTAGGATATCAATGCTTGACCCAGTACAAGCATTGTGGAACCTGTGTTTTTTTGGGGAAACTGCTAGGTACGTATGACCTAGATTGGCCACTGTTGGAAACAGGATACTGGGCTTTATGGACCTTGGTCTGACCCAGTATGGCATATCTTATGTTCTTATGTAACTCAGAGTTGCAGGCCTTGTCCTGTCAGGAACCGTTTCTGACTTTCTCTAGGGAAAAAGTGGTGCTGTGTCCCGTTCCGTCCTGTTTGCCAAAGGTAGTTTTGCCATTTCATGTGAATCAGTCTGTCTTCTTGCCAGTATTGGATATTTCGGATGAGAATGCATCTGACCATAGCTTGCGTTTGTTAGACATAAAGAGAGTTCTTCGGTGATACTTGAAGGTCTTGGAGTCCTTCCGCAAGTCTGAGCGTTTGTTTGTTCTCTTTAGAGGTCCGCATAAGGTTGAAGCGGCAGCCAAAGCTTCAATTTCCAGATGGGTCCGTGAAGCAATAGCATCAGCTTATATCTTGCAAGGTCGTCAGGTGCCCATGGGGCTGCGGGCTCATTCCACTAAAGTGCAAGTGACTTCGTGGGCGGAACATAGCTTGGTTCCTCCGGTTGAGATTTGCAGAGCAGCCACTTGGTCTTCCTTGAATACTTTTAGTAAATATTATCGCCTAGATGTTCAAGCGGCTGGAGATGCCTGTTTTGGGTCTGGTTTTACGGTCCGGGTGGACAGATCCCTCCCAGTAATTTCCAAAGGTGAGGGACTAGACTGGAGGTACGATAAGGAAAGAGAAATTAGACTTACCTGCTAATTGTTATTCCTTGAGGAACTTCAGTCCAGTCCCGATTCCCGGCCGGGGTTTGTCAGCCTCCGCAGAGTCTTTGTGTTTGTGTGGGGTGACAGCAGCCAGGCAGTAGAAAATCAGCAAATTTTTTCTGTACTCAGACAATGTATACTCTGTATTCTTTCTTCTATCTCCTTTCTGTCCTATTTCCTTCAAGCGGGAGAGGGAGAGTTATCCTCTTATTTAAGGGAGATTTAGTTCAGTTTTAGAGTTAAGATGTTGTATTTATATTATTGCTACTTATTTGTTGCTCCTTTGAGTCTGCTTTGTCATTAGATCACTGGGAGCTGGTGGGAGGTGCCAGTAGGATATGTACAGTGGTGTCACAATTCTGACATGCCCAGTCTCCATGCTGCGAGAGGAGGTGCACTACCCAGAGGTGAGGGACTGGACTGGAGTTCCTCAAGGAACAATTAGCAGGTAAGTCTAATTTCTCTTTACTGCTGCATGAGGAAGAGCCTGCAGGGTCCCTCAATTTATGTCAAGATGCATCAGCTCCCTCCTCAGCTGCCAGGGCCTTATCTCCGTTCTCTCCCTCGGAGGATGCCCCTCTTCCTCCTCTTTTACTCCTGCTGCAGCCACAGCAGCCCAGTGCAGGCAACATGGATCAAGATTTGGCGCAATTTATGTCCCTCTTCAGGCAAGCTTGAGGCCTTTGGGCATCCACATCAGCCTCCCTCAAAGTGAGCACTTCTTCCTCCAGGCCAGTGGCAGTGGCAGCACACAGGGCACAAAAGCGCACTCTGACTGAGTCCACCTCAGAAGAGTCCACGCGGCCTGTAAAAGAGATCTCCTGAGCTTCACTGGATGGTGCAATGGAACAGGATCATCTCTCCATAGGGGATAGCCCTCTATCTTCACATTGGGAAGACGGGGAGTGGTCTCCTTCCGATGACCAAGCAAAAGATCAGGAGGCAGCTCAGGATGTCAATTTATTCCGTAAGTAGGAACTTTTAGCATTGATTACTCAGGCGGTGGATGCATTGTGCCTCTCGGAATCTCAAGGACAGGAAATGATGCAAACTGCTTCTCAGGCGCTTACCAGAGGATAGACCAAAGACAGCTAACCACTGTCCGGGTCGGAGTTCATCCCCTTTTTCCTCCTTCCAGGTGAGTTTCAGAGATTCTTTGCGTTACCGACCAGATTGGTATTCGGGGACTCCATCCTCCAGGACTGCCCCTAGGTCGCAGCCTTTTTGGGCGGTGTATCGGACAAAGGACTCCTTCTCTGCCCCCTCAAAGTTTGCCGGCCCTAGCCGCTCCTCCCACTTACGCTCTGGCCCACTCTGGGATGCCTCCAGTGGGGGGCCATCTGGCCCTATTTGCCCACAAGTGGGAAAAGATCACCACCGATCAATGGGTCCTCAGTATTGTCTACTGCGGCAATATTCTAGAATGCGCCTATCCTATACACGATACCTTCATAGTTTCCCCTTGTGGTTCGGGGACAAAGCAGGAAGCCATACAGTTCATTCTCCGCTTCCTGTTGGACCTTGGGCCATTGAACAGTGCCTCTATCAGAGACCACTACCGGACACTACTCCATCTACTTTGCCGTTCCAAAGAAGGATGGCTCCTTTCAACTCATTCTGGACCTGGATCAACAGCGCTTTCTGCATTTTACAGTGCTAGGATGCCACTTTCAGTTCAGCGCGTTGCTGTTTGGTCTCACAACAGCTCCATGTACCTTCTTCAAGGTCATGGTTGTAGTAGCAGCACCTCTGCGGAAGCAGGGTATCCACATACATCCGTACCTGGATGACAAGCTAATCGGGACAAAGTCTTATCTGGAGGCTCTAGCAGCTGTCTCCCAAGTCGTGACTTTCCTGGCGCATCTAGACTAGGAAGTCAATTACGCCAAAAGCTGTCTGTCCTTCCCAGTCCCTGGAGTTCCTGGGGGCCCACTTTGACACCCGCCTTGGGTGGGTATTCCTCTCGCCAGCTACAGAGACTCTCAGGCCAACTCCAAATGTTCTGCCTTCAGACTCGGCCCTGGGGTTGGACTATCTTCAAGTTTTGGGGGCCATGGCAGCGATGATCTATGTCGTCCCTTGGGCATGAGCCCACATGCAACCGCTGCAGTGGGCCCTTCTAACTCGCTGGTCTCTAGCAACGCAGGACTACAATCAGCTTGAGGTGCGAGCAGTCCGCCTTGCTCTGTAGACCTTTCTCCCGCTACTCTGCCATCACTCTGTCTGCGTCCTCTGCGACAATGCCACCACAGTGGCCTATGTCAACCCACAGGGTGACACAAAAGCCCTGGGAGTCGCCAGGGAGATGTTGCTACTCCTCCTTTGCGCCAAGCGGCACTTGCAATCTCTCTCAGCCCAACGCATTGCCGGGGTAGACATCATTCAAGCCAACTTTCTCAGTCGGCATACTCTGGACCCTGGCACGTAGGAACTCCATCTGATGGCCTTCCAGTGTATTGAGTCTCTAGGACCAACTCAGGTTCGACCTCATGCCCACTACTGCGAACGCCAAAGTCTCCGACTTCTTCAGTCGCTGCAGGGAATTCGGCTATCAGGGGATAAGACACCCTGGCCCAGCATTAGCCAGTGGTCTCTTTACTATACTTGTTTCCACCATGGCCACTGATCGGGAGGTGTCTCCATCGCATCATGTCTCACCCCTGTCTGGTGGTCCTGATCGTACCCAGCTGGTCCTTGCACCTGTGGTATGCGGACCTTGTTGGCTGCAAGTGACCTCACCCCTGCCGCTGGGCTCTCACCACGGTCTCCTGAGACAGGGCCCAGTCCTAATGGACAACCCGGCTCCTTAATCGCTTACGGCTTGGCCCTTAAGAAGTAGCGTCTGGTCCATAAAGGCTATTCACTTAAGGTGGTTCAGATTCTGCTTAAAGCACGCTACCCATCCACATCGTTGGCTTACACTCGCATATGGCGCTTGTTTGAGGCATGGTGCGCTCATCAACAGTGTTCTCCATGGTGATTGCAGACTCCAGAAATCCTAGCGTTTCTACAGGACAGCTTGATAATGGGCTTGCTCTCAGCTCTCTCTGAGTACAAGTAGCAGTCCTCAGGGGCCTTATTGTGGGACATTCGCTTGCATCTCACACAGACAAGAGTCGTTTCCTGTGTGGGGTCTGCACACTAAGGCCTCCACTCCGTCCATTTGTTCCCCCTTGGGACCTTTCTCTCATGCTCCTGAGTCTTATGAAGACTCCCTTTGAGCCTCCCCAGCATGCTATTCTCAGAGAATTTTCCTTAAAGATGGTCTTAGCTACTAGCAAATCAGCCAGGCGTGTGTTGGAACTACAGGCGCTCTCCTGTCAAGAGGCCTTTTTCTTATTCACTTCTGAAGGGGTGGCACTTTGTGTCGTGCCCTCCTTCTTACCCAAGGTGCTTTCACCCTTTAATGTGAATCAGACCATTTCCTTACCCTCTTTTCCGAAGGAACAAGGCTCTGAATCTCCGGACAATTTTCAAGCGGTCAATGTCCGGAGAGTTCTACGTTGCTACCTTAAGGTCACAGCTTCCTTTCGGAAGTCAGATCGCCTGTTTCTATTATTTGCTGGGCCGCGTAAAGGCCTGGCAGTGTCTAAGGCTACGATTGTGCACTGGATCAAGCACACCATCAAATCCGCTTACAGCCTGCATAACAAGTCCATCCTCGTGGGACTTCATGTGCATTCCACGCAGGCTCAGGCAGCGTTTTGGCGGAACGCTTGCACGTTTTGCCCACTGACATTTGTCGTGCGGCCATCTGGTCCTCTCTATCCACTTTCATGCGCCACTACCACCTCGACCGGCGGTAGTGGCGCGGCTTGGGCCGAGGCGCATTTCGGGGCCATTGTGGTAGAAGCGGCCGTTCCTTTGCACCCAGCATGGATGTAGCTTGGGTAGTTCCCACTTGTCTGGACTGGTCTAGCAGGATGAATTGGAAGAAAAAAATTCCTTTCTGGGAATCCTGCTAGACCAGTCCAGGACACACCCCTCACTGCATTCTTCAGCAACAGCCTTGGGTTGTCATTCATTTAATACAGCTTTCTGGAAGGACAGGCTGTGATTTCAGTTTCAGGCTCAGAAGTCAGTTTAGCCTGCCTACGCCCTTTGTACATAGTTGCACTTGTTGGTGCTCACCGTTCCAGGTCCCCTGGGCGTTTTAATGCGTTTTGGTTGACATGGGGCTTCCTCTGCTTTTACATAAGTATACTGAGGGTGACACCTAGGGGAGCCTCTCTCTATGCCAGAGCCTGTTTGTTGAGGCTTCTGACACTTTCTCTGTCTCCAACATCTGCTGACAGAGGGACTTAACCCACTTGTCTGGACTGGTCTAGCAGGATTCCAGGAAAGGAAATTAACAGCAAGTGAAATTTCTCCTTCAAGTTCCTTGCCTTGGTTAGTTCCATATCATTGCTACAGAAGGTTCATAAAGCTTTCCACCAAGATACTTTAATTTTCAGAACTTGCAGGATTCTAATCATCCCACTTTTATCCAAGTATTGCTCTTCTGAAGTCTTACTTTCCCTATCAATTAAGTTACTTTTCCATTTTTCTAACAGGCAGAAGAGGCTACTGTACGGATCCCACAGAAGAGAGCCTGAAAATAGAAGAGGTTCATCTCAGGAACCAGCTGGAGGGAATAGAGGAGAATACTGACACCAAGATAGGTGAGCCAAGAATTCCTTTATGATACAATCCTTGCTATGTGCAGTGGAATATTTCTAAACTTAAGCAAAGAGGGTGAATGTTAGGGCATATCAACAGAGAGGTTTCAGTAAAGACAAAAGTAACTTAAATGCCCTTAAGTATAGAGCAGGTATGTCCAACTTCGAACAGGTCATGATTTACTTTTTCCGGCCAAAAGTGCCGGTGATCTACCACCATGAAAATTAAGTTTCAAATTAGTTTCAAATTTAATTTTAACCCAATAAAGTTGGAGGATTCCTTCCCCCCCCCTATTTTAATGGACTTTCTGTCATTTACTTGGATATGATCAGCTGTTAAGCAAATTAAGCAAAAACAAAACAGAGAGACAAAGATCCAGTAAGAACTGCGAGGGAAAATGGAAAGTACATTTTTTCTTAAAGTTTTATTGAGTAATAACTTTCTTTATCTTTTATTGAGTAATATGTGTTAAATTTAGGTCGAGTATTGATCCAGGCTGATCTTGCACAATCTTTAATATTTCGCTCTTACTCATTAGTGAGATGTCTGAGCCTGCATTTCATCCACCAGCTTTTTGAAGTTGAATGAATATTGCGTGAGGGCCATTCTTAGGGAATCCTGGAGATGTTCATCTGTCATGTTGGAACGTTGTGTACTCTTTGTCATTTTCAGATGGGAAAACGCTGATTCACACAAATAAGTTGAACCGAAACAGGAGTGTACAGCTTCACTGCATCTTCTCAAGTTGGGAAATTTGTCTCTAGGCACTAGCTTCCAAAACGATTCTTGCTCAGCACAGGTCTTGAAAAAAATGTCATTTTTAAGGGTTAATATTTCGTTTTCAAGAGATGGCTTGTTCAATGAGTAATTTTTACTGATAGCAGCTGCAGTGTCTTTAATGTCCACATCTACTTTGAATGGGTATGACAAGTACTATACAACTGTTCCAATTTTTTGGAAGCCACAGAATCTATTTTCGAATTCCTGGATAACAGAACAGATTTCTGTCACATACTTCTCAGAAAAACATAATTTGGATATTCTCCCAGATGGTCTTGCGTATTAGGAAAATGATCAAAAGTGTTGTTTGCAAGGTCAGTCATCATTAGCTCAAATTTGCTCTTGTAGGATGAAACTGTACTCATCATCTTGCCAATGTATTTGTTTTTACCTTGTAATTGAAGGTTCATATCACTTAGTTCGCCTGTAAAGTCAGCGAGAAAAGCCAGATCACATAACCACTCCTCATCTTCCAACTCTGCTTGGTCATCTCCCCTCTCCTTCAAAGAACTTCTTATTTCATTCAGCAAATCACAAAATCTTTGCAGAAATTTGTGCCTACTTAGCCACCTTACATCTGTGTGCAAAATGATTTCCACTGCCCCTTCATCAAGAGTAAGATTGAAAAGCCATTTTTGAAGTGATCTTCCTCGAACTGAATTTACAATTTTGAAAGTGATGTCCATGACAGTCCTTGTATTGAGTCTCTTGCTTGTCAAAACTTGCTGGTGAATGATGCAGTGGTAAGAAAGGAAATCTGGGAAGTCGTCATGCTGTCTACAGAGAGCTATGAAACCGTTATTTGGATATATCTCCTGTAGTCTCACCGATGTCCAATACATCCGCAACCTCACCTTCAAACTATTTTCCAACATTGGGGTATCCCTTGCCAACTTATATGTTCTATTATATATGTCCACCCATCTCCTCTCATCCCAGGGACCCTGTATTTCTTCCTCCCCTTTCTGCAGCAACATTTTATATATTCTCAAAATCATTCCCTTTTGTGTAGATTGTTTTCCCATCATTTCCTCAAATTGAGTGGGTCTCTTCTTCCAATTGACCTTTACCTCTTTAGTTTGGAGAAAATACCACAGTTGTACAAATTAGAGCCCCCCTCCCCCCGCTTTATCAGCTGCCCTAACTGTACAAACCCTTTACATGCCCACATAGTATACACCTTTAGGACCTTCCCCTGACCCCATGTCCCTACCCCCTTAATTAAGTGTATGTCTCGAGTACTTTCTTTGCTCTTGCTCCATCAGTAGTGGTGAAATCAAGTCTATGCAATGGGAGATTACACTTTTTTCACAAAAGAATGGAAAGAACTGAATATTTCCTGACCGGTAGTTCTCCCTTTTAAAGAAATCATTCCAAGTAGTTCTTCTTTCACACTGAAGTCTTCAAAAACCATTCGGATAAAGACTAGTAACTGGGCTATGTCTCTTATGTCTGTAGATTCATCCAGTTGGAGTGAGAAAGCAACACAATTTGAAACATCCTTAACAATTGTTCAGTTGTGTCTCCACACATCTTTTCTATTTGCCGCACGACAGCGTTTCTTGACAATTGTACATCTTGAATAGCAGCTATGATCTCTTTCTTATTTTTAAATCCTTCAAAAAGATTGTAAGCTGCTTCAAGAAAACAATCTTTTACAAATTCCCCTTCAGTGAAAGGTTTGCATTTCTTTGCAATCAGGTTGCTGACCTTGAAGGATTCTATGCTTGCATTGACCGAATGTGACCTTGGCTGAGTAGCCCAATTTCGATTTAAGTTCTTACGAATTTCACTTTTGGGTAGAAAATCAGCATCAAACCTATTGCTATGCAGAGCCTTATAATGATGTTCCAGATTACCCTTGTTGGGCACGGATAGTGGGGCGTTACAAATTAGGCAACAACACTTGTCTTTCACCATGATGAAGAAGTAGTCCATTTCCCATTCATCATGAAAGTGGTAGGTTTTGCTCTTCTTTGGAATACTCATCTTCGTTATACTGGGGTGGCTGCTAAGTTAGTATAAACACTGGCTGAATCTGGTCCAAAACTGTCACTGTCCCAAAGTATTAAAGATCAACAGGAACTGAAGACCTCTGGATGATGTGCAATACAAGGACTGGAGATGCCAAAACCACACATGCAGTTCTAAAAGTAAAAATAAGAATTCATCATACTGATACCATAATCAAATGCCACCAAATAATCATCAAAAAAACTCAAACACCTGTCCAGCAAAGCAGATGAAATCAAATACCGCAAAACAAGTTCAAATACCACCACATGCGATTTAATACATTCTGCACACAGTGTAGAATCAACACATAGGCAAGGTGAAATAAAATTGCAGAGGCAAGCAAACGTCACAGTGGTTTGAACCAATTTGAAGGCAAGGCATAGGCAAGTTAGAACAAAATTGGAAAAGCCCTCCAAAATCACCAAATTCTTCACACTTTGTTGTGTCTGCCCGAAAAAGTTTAATTAAAGCAAACTATAATGCGACCAACGACCAGCACACAACACAACTAATACGGTAAGTGTAGTCCAGTAAAGCACGGGGAATGGATATCACCCGATATATAACACATTTCTAAGGGGTGTTGGGGTGGGGGCAGGAATGGGTGATTCTGAGAGGCAGGAGACCAGGTATGACACCAGGACTGTGGCATCTCGTCACAGGGCACGGACGGTGGTCCCCAGGGGTACCCACAAACTGTTCGCACAAAAACTACAAACACTCCCAATACACCTGCAGGCAAGATTCCCGCAGGCAGGGAAAAAAGACAGGCAAAGGATCAGCAGCAGCGGCAAGCCCTCGGCAGACGAACTGCCGGTACGAGCTCTCTCCTAGTGACGGGGTGAGCTGCTGGAGAGATGGAGCCAAGTGAGGCTGGCGATCTACCTCTGACCCCTCCGTGATTTACAGGTAGATCGCGATCTATCTGTTGGACATGCCTGGTATAAAGCATTCCTCCTAATCTTTCTAGACGTCGCCTCAGCATTCGACAATATAAACCACGAAACCCTCATTGCAAGGCTTGAATATATTGGCCTGGGCAGCCTAGTCCTGCTCTGGTTTAAATCATACATCTCAGACCGCAAGTTCACGATCCAAATAGGGAAAAAACACGCAAACACCTTTCCACAAGAACAAGGCATACCACAAAGTTCCGCCCTCTCTGACCTCCTTTTCAACCTGCACCTTCAACCTATCACCCACATATTCCAAAAACACAACATCCACTACTACATCTATGTGGATGACATCATGTTGTCGCTCCCCATAGATGTAAATATCCCCAACTACAACAACCTGGATGAATGTATTAAGGAAGCTGACTCCTGGCTGAAATTCAACAACCTCAGCCTAAACTACAAAAAGACGGAAGTGATGCACATCACAAGAAACGAAGACACAACCCTACCCCAAGCCATCACCATCAACAACACCACAATACCAGTCAAAAAGGAAGTTAAATACCTCGGTGTTGTCCTAGATACCTCCCTCAGCATGGTACCCCACCTGAAACGAACAGCCAGAACAATCCTCTACAAATTAAAATCCATACAACAACTAAGACCTCTCCTTGGAGATAACGACTTCAGAGCGGTCATTCAATCCATCATCACCCCACACTTCGACTACTGCAACAGGCTGTTGCAGGGTCTACCGGCAAAGAGTCTCCACATACTCCAATGAATGCAAAATATCACAGCCAAGATCACCTGCAAAGCCAGACTAACTGACCATGTCACTCCCTTCCTATATGCTCTACACTGGCTCCCAATAAAAAGCCGGATCAGATACAAACTACTTGTAACATCATTCAAACTCATCAACAATGTTGCTCCCTCTTTCCTCTCAACTCTCCTCCTCACCCCAAAAAAAAGAACACGCAGGGAAAATGCCACTCACTCCTTAACAATCCCACCCTCCATCCGAAAAACAAAGCAAACCAGCAGCTCCAGAGCATTCTCCTATGCTGCACCCAACATCTGGAACACCCTCCCACTGCACATCCGCACAACAAAAGACCTCAAAGATTTCAGAAAGCACCTAAAAACCCACCTCTTTACTATGCACTCTGGTACAGAAAACTCATATCCAAACACACGCATGCACCACAGGGACAGCTCACCCAACCCAGATAAAGGCCGTATAAAACAAACATAAGCATGAAAATTCCTGTATATAGCCAAGTTGTACATAGTTCCTAAAAAATTGTAACTCCAACCCACTGACCCTACCTGCAAATCAGGTTACCTGTAAAAAGTTTATTTTTGTTCCTTGTAAACCGCCCCTGATCTCTGGAAGGGGAGGTATAGAAATGTAACAAATAAAATAAATAAAAATACAGAGCTTGAATATTCCAAATTACTCCTGCCTACAGATAACCAGCCCTCACTTGGTTTGCAGCATGTCATGCTGTGAGGGCTTGTGTGCTTCAGTGATGCTGAGGGCTAAGCTGTCGGTAGTTTAACTACTGGCAGGATCTCCCAAGATGGACAGGTCTCAGCTGAGGTGCCAGACCAAGACAAACCACCCATCTGGACCTCAGTAGAATGGGACAGTGTTGGCGGCGGAGGATCATATTTCTGTGGCAACAGAAATAGCACTAAACTTAAACAGTGCAGAAGAAAGGCCTGACAATCTACTTCCGTATCTTGCCACAAAAACCCAATGGATAGTCACAACAAAACAAATTGCACAAATTCCATAGTGCTGGAAGATGAGACTCCCCAGGTCAGAAGGCACTAAACTAGCTATTGGGGAGGAGCTGAAGATTTTTCAGATTAAAGCCAGCATTTATTATGTGGTTGGATCAAAATCCGCGGGACGACTGACTGCTGATGTAGCTGTGCATGAAATGAGAGTCAGAAGCTGCAAAGATGTCTAACATATTGGGACATGGAACATACGAAGCATGAACCAAGGGAAGTTGGAGGTGGTCTAAAATAAAATGGAACATGTTCAACTTGATCTGTTGGGTGTCGGCGAACTAAAATAGGCTGGCACTGGGCATTTTGCATCAGATGATCACATGGTCTACTGTGCTGGAAATGAAAGACAAAGAAGAAGTGGTGTTGAATTTATAATTAAGAAGAAACTTGCAAGAACTGTAATGAAAAACAGTGCAGTCAGTGATTGCTTAATTTCTTTTTGTCTATGAGGAATGCCTTTCGACACAACTATAATTCAAGTATATGCCCCAACAACAGCCGCAGAAGAGAATGAAATTGATGAGTTCTATAAACAAGTACAAGCTGAAATTGACAGAACATGCAAACAGGATATCCTGATAGTCATGCAAAAGTTGGCAACAAAGAAGGCAAAATGGTTGGAAAATATTGACTTGACAACAGAAATGAAGCTAGAAAAAGACTGATAGAATTCTGCAAGACCAACGATCTATTCATCTCAAACACCTTCTTCTAGCAACACAAGCAGCGACTGTACACATGGACTTCACCCAATGGATGATACAAAAATCAAGTTGACTACATCTGTGGAAGTCAATGATGGAAATACTCTATACCATCAACAAAGACAAAACCTGGAGCTGACTATGGTACAGATCACCATCTACTAGTATGCAAGCACAATCTAAAGTTGAAAAAGGTCAAGCCACTTATGAAAGTAGCAAAATATGACCTTGAGAATATACCACTGGAATTTAAAGACTGCAAAATCGATTTGCTGCTTTAGATAAAAATGACAGAGCTCCAGAAGACTTATGGGAAGACAGCAATAAGGCTGTGTTTGGAAGAAAGTGAGAAGTCTCTACAAAAGGTGAAAAAGCAAAAACGGTCAAAATGGATGACTGATGAAACTCTGAAAATTGCCCACAAACGAAGAGAAACAAAAGTCAAAGGAGAAAGAAAGGCAGTCACAGAATTCAGAGATCTTCAACGTGCAGAAAGAGAAGACAAGGAGAAGTAGTACAATGACACATGACAGGAAATACCGTATTTTCACGTATATAATGCGCACCCGCATATAACACGCGCCCGCATATAAAGCGCAATTTTCTGCCTGTCCACTAACTTTCTCACATAACGCGCATGCGCGTATAACGCGCATGTGTCGACTGCACTGAGGTGCACAAAAAGGTCATCATGCCAGGAATCAAGCGCAAGTCTTATACTGCGGACTTCAAGCTGAAAGTTGTGGCAAGAGCAGAAGAAACAAGCAACAGAGCAGCAGCAAGAGAATTTGATGTTGGTGAGTCATCTGTTCGCGACTGGAGAAAGGAGAGAACAGCGCTAGAGGAGATGAACCTGCGAAAACGGGCGCGTCGAGGTCCAAAGGAAAAGTGGCCAGAGCTAGAGAGTGACTTAAACAAGTGGATTCTTTCTAGAAGGGAGCAAAATCAAGCTGTCTCAACTATCGCAATTAAATTCAAAGCAAAACTGCTTGCCAATGAAAGAGGAATTTCAAGTTTCCACGCTAGTTTCAACTGGATTTGCAAATTTATGAAGAGGAATGGTCTTTCCGTGCGAATAAGAACAACTGTAGGCCAGAGAATTCCGGATGACTGGGAACAAAAGATGGCGGATTTCAGCACATTTGTCAGCAAAGAAATTTCAGAGTTCGGCATATCGGCAACGGATGTTATTAACATGGATGAGGTTCCTGTGTTTTTGACATTCCACCAACCAGGACTGTAGCTGCTTCGGGTTAAAAAACTGTCTCAATAACAACAACTGGACACGAGCGGGCTTGCTTCACTGTAGTCCTGGGTTGCACAGCTAATGGGCATAAATTGAAGCCGATGGTTATTTTCAAGCGAGTAACCATGCCCCGCGAAAAATTTCCACAAGGTATTGTTGTCCACTGTAACAAAAAGGGGTGGATGGACTCTGAGGTCATGAAAATATGGATTGATAAATGTTATAGGGCCAGGCCTGGAGGTTTCTTTTCTAAAAGGTCTTTGTTGATCTTCGATTCCATGGCTGCCCATAAAGAAACAAATGTGAAAAATTATATAAATTCGGCAGGTGCCCATATCGCAGTGATACCGGGTGGTCTTACTTGCAAACTGCAGCCGCTAGATATAGCTGTTAATCACCCGTTCAAAACGTTCATCAGACGAGAGTGGGATAATTGGATGCAGCATGGAATTCATGAATTCACTCCATCGGGACGATTAAAGAGGGCTACATTAATGGAAATCTGCAATTGGTTGTGTTCTGCTTGGGACAAAATATCCCCTGAAACCATCAGAAATGGCTTCCGAAAAGCAGGGATTGTTTATAAGAACGAGGATGGGGTGCGCAGTGATGACGAAGATGACGATGAAAACGTCGAAAGTAGTGATGATGACAGCGCATATGTTACGGAAGAGCGTCTTCAGACGGTTTTAAAGTATTTCAATGATGATGTTGATGAGGGGAGTGATTTCGAAGGTTTTATGGAATCGGATGATGAAAAGTAATAAAATATATTTTTGTACCAAGAGATTCTTGTGGTGCCTCGTTTTTGGGATCAGCTACTTGCAACAAAGGTTTGGTATAGTGCGCCCTCGAAAATACCGCGCGGGAGTGTTGCGCGGTAAGTAAAAAAGTGTATAGCGCGTGCGTTATATGCGCGAAAATACGGTAGAAGCAGAAACTATTAGAGGAAGAACAAGATCGGCTTTCCCATAGAAGTATTAAAGCAATCTGATAAAGCTGTTACCATACTTATAAGGAAATTTGGAAGAAATATCATGGCCAACTGACTGGAAAAGATCTATGTTTATACCAACACTAAAGAAAGGTGATTCAACTGACTGTAGAAATGATCGCACAATCTCTCTGATCCCACATGCCAGCCAGATTCTACTGAAGATTATTCAACAGAGACTACACTATTCGTGGAACGAGAACTACCTGAAGTGCAAGTAGCTTTCAGGAAAGGACGAGGAATGAGAGACGACATCATGGATATAAGATGGATCTTAGATATCCTTTTGGTATTCTTTAGTCTTTTCAATGTGTACTTTACAGCAAGTCTTTCGACTGTGTAAACCATGAGAAACTCTGGGCCACATTAAGAAGCATGGGTGTACCAGAAAACCTGATTGTTCTCGTGCGCAACCTTTGCATTGATCAAGAAGCAACAGTTCAAACGGAACAAGGAGAAACAGAATGATTTAAAATCAGCAAAGGTGTAAGGGGGCATACCTTCCTTCACCTGTTTAATTTATTTGCAGAACAAATCATCAGAGAATCAGGATTGTATGAAAACAAGAGAGGAGTTTAAGCTTGGTGGAAGACTCATCAACAACCTTCACTATGCTGATGATACCACATTACTGGCTGAAAATGAAGACGATCTGAAACATTTGCTTCTCAAGATCAAGGAACAGTCTTAAAATGGGCCTGCACCTTAATGTAAAGAAGACAAAAATCATGAAATAATGAACAACTGTAACCTACTTCGATCAACTATCAATAAAGAAGCAACAAGCAGTCAAGAAATCTGATGACGCATTGCTCTGGTAGAATGGCTATGAAGGACTTAGACAAAATTCTCAAGAGCAGAGATGTCTCTCTGCATACAAAAATTCAACATGTTCAAGCCATGGCATTTTTAATAATGTCATATGGATTCGAAAGTTGGACAGTGAAAAAGACAAGACAGGAAGAAAATTGATGCCTTTGAATTATGGTGCTGGTCACAAATATTGTGTATACCATGGATTGCCCGAAGAACAAATCAGTCAATACTAGAGATCAAACCTAAGCTTTCTTTAGAAGCTCAGATGACAAGACTTTGACTTTCATACTTTGGACATTTCATGCGAATAGAGAGATCATTAGAGAAAGACATCATGCTTGGCATATTAGAAGGTCAACGCAAAAAAAGGAAGGCCAGCAATGAGATGGATCAATACAATAACAGCAGCTATGGATGCCATTCTGTCAACAGTGAGCCGCCTGACTGAAGACCGAACACAGTTTAGAACAACTATCCAGAAGGTCGCCATGAGTCAACACTTAACAATAACAACAACCGATAACCAGATTAATATGAATAAAATATGACATCTAAAATGCTTGTATGTAAATGCTAGAAGTCTTAAAAAAAAAAGATGGGAGAGTTAGAATATATAACACTAAAGGAGTAATTAGAGCTTACTTGCTAATTAGCATTCCTGAAGGAACTCCAGTCCAGTCCCTTTCCTCTGGGTTGTGCTCCCCTTTCAGCAGCTTGGAGACCGAGTACGTCATCCTTTTGATGACACTGGAGTATATATACCATTGGCACCTCCCACCCCCTCCAGTATCCTATTGACAAAGCAAACGTAACGGAGAGACAATGAAACAGAGTAAAACTAAAAACTCCACTAACTATAACTAACTGGAAAAATTGTAAATCTTTCTTAACCTTTCTCCTATCACTATTCGTACTACCTCCCTCTTAACCCCAGGAGGATTTCCCCACCTCCCCGAAGAAGAGGAGGAGGCTTACCTGAATCATAATTTGCCCCCCAAAAGTCTCCGGACAGGGGGCACCCACTGCTCCATTCTGCCGCTCTGAGTTCACCCTCTCAGCGATGAGTCTTCTGAAAGGGAATAACACTATCGCATATAACCTCTTCGGGCCGAAGACGCCACTTCGCAGAAACCTGGGTGGGATCAAGGACTGGACTGGAATTCCACCAGGAACGCTAATTAGCAGGTAAGCTCTAATTACTCCTTCCTAAGCGTCCCTCCAGTCCAGTCCCTTTTCTCTGGGATGTAACAGAGCATTTTAAGAATGGGAGGGACCCGTGATACCAGACCGAAGAGCCACTCCCCTAACCTCAGCATCTCTGGCATCCTGACCATCTAAGCGAAAGTACTTGGTGAATGTATGCAGGTAGGCCGACGTAGCCACCCTATAGATGTCTAGCAGCGGAACCAGACTGAATTCCGCCCATGAGGCCGCCTGCGCCCGCGTAGAATGAACCCTGAAAACCCCCAGCATGGGTCTTCTTTTCAGAATGTACGCCGAAGCAATGGCTTCCTTAATCCATCTGGAAATTGAAGCCTTGGCTGCCGCCTCCTCTTTCTGTGGTCCCCCAAACAAGACAAACCATCAAACTGATCTACGAAACGCTACCATCCTGTCAATATAGTGCTTCAGGACCCTGCACACATCCAGTCGGTGCAAACAAGCATCCATTGTCCTGCGCTACTCCTTTGAGTAGGCCGGAAGAGAAACCGGTTGATTCAAATGAAAGGGGGAGACTACTTTGGGCAAAAAAGAAGGTACCGTCCGCAGGACCACCTTTTCCTTGAAAAAGCTCATGCATGGAGGCCGACATGAAAGTGCCCAGAGTTCCGAAATACGTCTAGCTAAACAGATCGTGACCAAAAACACTGTTTTGAGGGTCAAGTCCTTCAGGGAGGCTCGCCCTATCAATTCAAAGGGATCCCCAGCTAGTGCGTTAAGCACAAGATTGAGGCACAAGGAGGAAGTGAGGATCTTTGCTGAGACCGTAAACCTCTCACCACTTTAAGGACCTGCCCGACGTCTGGGTGTACCCTAGTGACTTACCTTGAACCTTACCCCGGTAACAGGCAATAGCTGCTAGCTGCACTCTTAAGGAACGGGTAGCCAGGCCTTTCTGAAACCCGGCCTGTAAGTCCAAGACATCCAGCACAGAGACCGCCATAGGCCTCTTTTCCCGGACCACACACCAGCCCTCGAAGATGCCCCAGACTCTCAGATAAGGGATGGCTAAGGGAAGATATGATAGAAGTCTATAAATTAATGAACAAAGTGGAATGGGTAAATGTAGATTGATTGTTTACATTATCAGAATATTGAAAGACTAGGGGACATGCAATGAAGCTACAGGGTAAACTATTTAAGAGAAATAAAAGAAAGTAATAAGTTACTGGAGGAAAGGTCCATAAACCATTATTAAAAGGGGACCCGGGATATCAATGCTTAACCAGAATACAAGCATTGTGGAACCTGTGTCTTTTGGGGAAACTGCTAGGTAAGAATGACCTAGATTGGCCTCTAGGGATTATTAGTAGCATAAAAATAAGTTAGACTCTCTGTTGTCCAGGGGAGAATGGCTACTAATACCCAGCCCAAAGTTCGGTGAGTTATTCTGGCAATGAGCCACGAAAGAAGTCTGGGCTGCAGATATATATTAGATTTTATTATGGACAGCCAGGTAGAAAAATATACAAACATATATTTAGCTAGATAGAAACATGAGGTAGAAATATGTTATAGTACAGATGTTTGGACAACGTAATAAATCACTAATTAGTAACCAGACGTCACTGATTCGCTCTGCACTGAGGAAAGGTATGAAATATATTGCTAACCCCTTGCCCATCCGGGGGAGGAGAGATAAGTCAGTACCTAAGCTTCGTCGGGCACTCAGGAACAGCACAGTCCAAGGAGGCAGCTGCTAGCTAATGCAGGCTCCAGCCCCGTCAGAGGCGAGCCGCAGTAAGTCCGAACTGGAGGTATCTGTGAAAGTCTTATCTCAGACCTTTGGAGGACGGCCTAGCCCACACTTAGTGGCCGTCTTGCGGAAAGCTCAGGTCGCAGGAATCAGGTACGCAGTGCACAGCAGGAAGGAACCGGTGCAGAAGTCTGTATGAACAGGTGGGAAAAGCCCCCCAACTCTTACTAAAGTTTCAGTGCAGATTGCATTATTCTCTGTAAGAATACTCCATCATAGGTCCGATGATTGGTTGGCACCAGGCAGTCTGAGGTGTTCTCAGCGAATCAGGAGGTAGATGATGGGCATCTTCTTGCAGACAAAGGATCCATAGTAAGAAGTCATGCAAAAGCAACAGTATGTAACTTCTGGGCATATGTACAAGTGTCCAAGGACACCAAAGCAGCAGATGTTCTTGCATGTGGGCAGTGAATTTGCCACGGACAATAGCTTCTGTATGCACACTTAGAAACGCTGCGCAAGCAGTTGCTTGGAGGTCAGGTTTGTAGCTGAACACAGCAAAAGTGTAGTGAAGAATCCATCTTGTCTGTTCAGTTTGGTTCAGGCCTGAGTTGCTGAGCAGGCCGGAGATTTGCATGTAGAATTGCAGGGGTACCAGCCCTACATCTCCCCCCCTTGTAAGATGGAGGATGCTACAAGGGAGTACACTCCATCGTACAAAGCCTAACTAGCAGTACTACCGTGCAGGTCAGAACCAAATGACAAATGATTGACTAATGCAGGAGAAGTGGATAATACATCAAGCACAAAAGATGCACGAAAGCAATACTGCATGAGGAATAATACAGGGAATACACTCAAGCAATAAAAGAAGTTAAAAGAAAATGACATAGATACAATCACGGCCATGCAATCAATATAATGCATGTGAACTTCAAACTCAAGAGTATATGGTGCACCTAACCAAAAAGGTATATCAGTAATGCAAAATAATGTGTTAGTGTAACACCAAGGGAACACTCAAATGTAATGAGAAGCAATGTGTAAACATGTTAGTAAAAAAACCCACAGGCTATCTATGAGAAAAGAGACAACTCAATTAAGAGCAATGGATAACGTGCAAAGAAAATGGTGACACTTATTTAAAAGTGTGACGTTCCAGCAAATCCTGCAGATGCATGGCAGGCAGCAGAGGTGCAGGATGCATAGAGCGACGAAGAGTATGAATCTCTCTCTGTTGATACAAAGAGATAAGGAACTGGAGCACCAACAGAAAGAAAAGACCAGGCACAATGACATGGGACATAAAATTAGTTTGTAAAATGTCCACATCACGTGAATCAAAGTCATAATCAGCAATGGCAAGGGTGTCCTGGTCAATAGACAGTCCAACTGTGTGAGAGTCCTTATAGTCCAAAAGATAGGTCAAGGCTGCAGTGAAGTCAATCTCATGACCTCGAAACACATCCAATATCTGGAGCTCTGTCGAAACAGGGTCAGCATCTAGATAAAACAAGGAAACTCCACCAACATTAACAATGGAGTTCTTGGGAACATCAATCAAGCAAACATTGCAGGGTAGAGGAACTCTATTATGAATGTCATGTTTATTCATGGTGACCAGGAGTTCACTCAAAGGGATACTAACCAGCCAAACATTGTTGACAACAGCAACTTTCGTCTCTGAAAAGTCATCGTACTTGGTCATGGTAACTTTACATTGTTCTTTCACATTTTCAGCAGACAACCCACAAAGAGCCGCAGAAGTGTCCTTCAGGAAAGGTTTACCAGGACACAACCAATGAATGTCTTTAGAGCGTTGGCACATGCCGAGATTAGGTACCAGGTATTGACATGGATCATCATAGTGGTAAGCGAGGTATTCGGGAGTGTCGGCCCGTAGATAAACATTCTCAGACCAAGTACCAACATTAATCACCTGCTTCAGCTGGTACACATTATCAGGTACGATGAAAGGCAGGTTCAACAAAAAGGCAAGTTCCATATTAGGTACATCGACATACAAGGGAATAGCAGTCCCCATGTGGAAAGCAATCTGGATCTGGAGTGGCTCAATATGATTTCTGGTTATTTTAGCAAAAGCTTCTGTAATAAGGTCTGTAGATTCCAGATATGCAGGAATCTGTCCTTGAATCAAGTTACTGATGCTATTGTCTAGTTCTCTAAACAAATCATAAGTAAGGTCGCGTATGAGCTGCATGAAAGTACGCTCATCGTTCAAAAGACTTTTAAGCATAGACAATTCCGCAGTGGTCATAGCGATTTGCTTAGAATGAAGATTAACCACAGTGACTGTATCACATATGGTTTTACCATGAGCTTGTAATTGACTTTGCTGTAAATGAATCTGAGAGCGGATGTCCTTCATATCAGCTTTAAATTCATGGATAGTACTCTGGAGTTTACTAATAGATACAGCATTAGCAATAGACATAGAGGAAGCAAATAAGGAGCCTAGAGCAGCGAACAGTACACCAACACCAAGTCCTATGAATCTTTTCTGTCTAGCAGGGTCCGGTCGTATAGGTTGAATCATAATGTTTTCCAACTGACCCAAAATTTTCTGTACATTTGCGGTGGCATAATCCATGTGAGTTATGTACCACTGTTGTATATTAGTGGTGCGTGCAACAGACGATTCAAAATGCTTCTGTAAAACATGTCGGGGATCTGGGGACACAAAAACTTTCTGTGTGACAGTCTGGGACTGTGTAATCAGGAAACCAGGCGCATCCTTTAGCACAACACCAGAAAGTGGGCCAGGCTCAATCAATCTGGCAACCTCGGATCCCGCTAACATCAAAATCAGGATCAGAACCTTCAAAGTCCGGGACTCCATCTGTAAAAGAAAACAAACAGGCTATGCTGCCTCAAAGTTAGAATCAACCACTTCAGCAAGAGGTTCTTCAGGAAGGAGCTTACTGGGATGACACGGTCTAAGCTGATTAATGTGGACCCATTTAAGGGAGCCTTCCCTCTCAGTACCGGACTTCATTCGAATTTGATAAGCAACAGGGGAGGCTTTATCCACAATAGGAAATGGACCGTTCCAGCTAGGTAGAAATTTACAGTCTTTGACCTTGTTCTTACCAAAATTGTAGTAGAATACCTTATCGCCAATCTGGTATTCGTTAGAGGTAGTCCTCAAATCATAGTAGGCTTTCCTACCCCTAGCAGCAGTGTCCAAATTCTTTTGGGCAAAGGCAAAGGCACTTTGCATGTGTTGTCTTAAATGGGCAACATATTCATGAGCAGTTATAGCAGCAGTGAGATTCACATCATTAGTCCTGTAAAGAAGATGAAGGGGTAAAACCATGTCCCTACCTGTCATCATCTCAAAAGGGGACACACCAGTAGCACGATGACGCGTGGCTCTGATAGCCATCAGGACCAAGGGCAGTTTGATGTCCCAGTCCCTCCCAGAGGAAGAAACATACTTTTTCAAGATACTGATGATAGTTTTGTTTGCTCTCTCCACTTGTCCAGAGGATTGTGGATGATAAGCAATGTGGACTTTGGCCTTCACACCTAGTACCTTCCACAGATGCTTAAGGACTTGTCCCGTGAAGTGGGAACCCTGGTTGGATTCCACTCGCATGGGGAGGCCCCACCTGCTGAAAACATGGTTTAACAACAAGGTGGCCGTGGTCTTGGCGGTACAGTTGGGTGCTGGGATGCACTCGACCCACTTAGTAAATAAGCAGGTAACTGTCAACATATATTTGTTGCCTCGAGAGGATCGGGGCATGGGGCCGATCCAATCAATCTGGAGATCAGACCAAGGCATGGTCAGACCTCTGTTTCTCAAAGGGGCTCTATGAGAAGGAGCTGCAGGTTGAAATCTGCAACAGGTCAGACAACCTTTAGTATACAATTGGACATCTTGGTACATGTGGGGCCAGTAGGCCACTTGTTTCAAGGTTTCATAGGTTATGCGGTCACCTCTATGACCGGTACAAGGTTCATCATGAGCGTTCTGTAACATAACTCGTCGGAAGGCCCGAGGTACCACCTATTGCACAATACCATGCTTACTCGTCCATATCAACAGATCTTTCTGGAGATGGAACATGTCCTGGGAGGTGTAGAGGATCCTCAGTTCCTCATCGTCCTGACAATCCTCCAGAGTTAATGGGTGTTCCTGGGGGTTCTGCAGAAAAAGGTAGAAACGTCCAAGAGTAGGATCTTGTTTCTGGGCTTGCACGAGGTCGAGATCTGTGCTCTCGCCACACCATTGAACCACAGGGGGCATGGTGGATAATTGAGCTTGTCGCCGGGTAACCACCGTCATAATTCGAAGCCCATTGGTCTCAGGGGCCTTCAACTGCCAGAGATCTCCAGAGATAGCACCCTCCGTGGCAAGCTGATCAGCTAGATCATTTCCAATCTTGTCAGGATTATCAACACGGGAATGACCTTTCACTTTCTTCCAGTAGATGGTCATGTCATTTTCATGAGCTACCTTGTCCAAGGCCAGAATCAATCCGGCATGTTGGACAGGTTTCCCTTTGGAATTCAGCATATTGTTAGATTTACAAATGGGTAAGTGGGAAACAAAATTCTGTCGGACGTAGTCTGAATCAGTACAGATGGTTAGGGTGTGAACCCCTCCCCGAGCAGCGGACTGGAGAGCTGCCAGGGCTGCAGCTAGCTCTGCATACTGATTAGTCTTGGTACCCAGACGGTACTTCAAGGGTTCACAGGGGTGGTTCTGGTTCCAAACTACACCTATACCTGCTACCAGTTCATGGTCAGGCTCTCGACGGTAAGCACAACCGTCCACATACACCTTGGGGTAGCCTTTACAGAGGTTCTCATCATAAGGATGATGACGAAAAGGCTCAGGCGTACCTGACTCCATTTCGGTGTCTAAATTACCCACTAAAGGTTCTCTGGCAGTGCAATCGTGCAATTCAGCCAGGCCCTGTGCGGCAGCATCCTTGCGGTTTTGAGCATACCTTACTTCTAGGGGCCAGCCCTGAAGTGCTAAGGTCCAGGAGACAATGCAACTGTTTGACACTTGTCCCGATTTAATCCGATCACTGCCTAGGAACTTGATGGGTTGGTGATGAGTCTCAACAACCAGCCTCTCACTTTGGATATAACTGCGGAAATATTGGAGGGCCCAGACTGTGGACAACAAGGATTTCTCACAGTCAGAGTATTTCTTCTCCACTTCCGTTAAAGCTTTGCTGGCATAGGCAATAACTTTCCTATCTGTGTCATGCATCTGGTACAGAACAGTACTCATAGAGTGATCAGTGAAATCTAGTTCCACGAAGAATTCTCTGCCACTCTCTGGATAGGCAAGACAGGGAGCTCGACTCAAAGCCGCCTTCAGCTCTTCTAGAGCTGCCTCTTGGTCGGGATTCCATACCCAAGGTTCATCTCTTTTGAGGAGTTTGACCAGGGGTCGGGAAATCTCCGCATATTGATCCACAAATTGGCGGGAATAATTGCAAATGCCCAAGAATGAGCGTAGCTCACTCACGTTGGTCGGACGTTTGAGTTGTTGCAAGGCCGCAATTCTCTTCCTTTGAGGCTGCAGTCCCTCAGCAGAAACTTCGTAACCCAAATAATTGAGGGATTTCCGGCACCATTGGCCCTTTGACAAGGACAGCTTTGCTCCCGCAGCTTTCAGTTGCTGGAAAACATGCTCTATTTCTTGCAAATGGTCAGTGAAACTGGTGCTCTTCACCAGAATGTCGTCTACATAGACGAGGGTGCCTATAGTCTCAGCATCAGGCAAAGCCTTATGCAGGAAAATATTGAAGTCTGCTGGGGCATTCAAATAACCAAACGGTGTCCGATTCCAAGTATATTGTCGCCTACCAAAGGTAAAAGCCAGCTTATGCTGATCTTCTGGATGGACAGGTATAGTCCAAAATCCTGAGGCCAGATCCAGGCTTGTAAAGTACCTTGCGCCTTTGATGGTGGCTAATTTCTGTTCCAGATGTGCCATAGGCCATCTGGATAGAGGTACCTTTTTATTAAGCTGGCGATAGTCCAAAGCTAAGCGCCAGCTAGAATCCTTCTTGATGACAGGCCACAGTGGGGCATTGTAAGTACTGTTGCATTGACGTATAATTCCCTTTTGTTCCAGGGAATTAATGATTTCCTGAACGGATTCATAGGAGGCCAATGGGATTTTATACTGCCTCACAAAGACGGGTTTACTGTTGGGATCCGTAGGAATACGGGTGACATGTAGGTCGGTGAGACCACAGTCATAGGTGTCAGTGGCAAACAGGTCCTTGTGACGGTACAGCAGTTCTTTTAATTGGGCCTTTTCTGACTCATCAGTGCAGGCGTCTGCTTCAGCAAGTTTTCCCGCAGCCATTTCGTCAAATCCCAGAACAGGTTTGTTTGAGGGTATTTCAACCTTCTCCTCAATCTCATCTTGGAGAGAGGAGACCTGGATGGCTTGGACAGCATGGGGCTCCCCCCCCTGGTGGGTGAGGGAACTAACAGCCTTATCGAGTTTACTTGACAAAATCAGATGGTCAGACTCGAGGTCCACCTGAGAGGTCACAGCACTATGTGGCCAGACAAACTGTAAGGTGAGGAGGCCACGGGGTGAGGATCGTACACACGCAGGGGTCCCCTCCCCCTCACAGATGTTCCAGGAAACAGGGGCTTCCCCAATAATCTGGAGACTCAATTCCACACTTGGGAACGATTCTCCCACTAGGAATCCCAGGGGTTCGCCTTTCACAAGGTGAATGCGATCTGGGTTTGGATTGGTGAGCAGTAAGTGTAAGGAGGGAGCTGTGGCCTCCATGCAGGGTATGGGACCCATGGCTAGGCCCAGCTCCTCAAAATGGGAATTTGGACTGAAGAAGACCAAGTTGTCTGAGACCACATGTCCTCGGGTCACCTGTATCGGCAGGGGACAATCCCGTACCCTCCCAGGTATTTGGATGTCTTCTGCACTGACCACTTCACAGACTTGAGGAATTGTCTGACCAGCCCGTAGGGATGGGCGGGCACCAGAGAACTCCACTGGATCTCCTTCCATCCTACTCCAAAGGATGTTGTTGTTCACGAAATCCACATAAGTTCCCAGTCGAACAAGGCAATCTGAGCCTAAGGAGAGGGGCACCTCAAGTCCTCTGATGATGGAGAAGGTGTGCCGAAAACCTTTGACCCCAACTTGCAAGGGGAGATTGCAGGAGCCCATTAATGTCTTGAGCCCTTCCCCAGGCACTTGGAACGAAGTCTTCGCTCCCATTACCCAATCAAGGGTAAGCTGTTGTTTCAGCCGATAGAAAAGAGTCTCACTGATGAGGGAGTGGTCACAGTGGGGTAATAGGTAGGCCCTTTCCTTTTGGGACATGCCCACCTGCACAGATATAAAGGGACCTTTCTCAGCCGAGAATATGTCCGTCAGTCTCCTAGGGTGATCTAGGGATGGATGGGATGGAGGAGGGGTTTGCACCTCACAACCTTCCACAGGTTCCTTCAGGAATATCTGCAGGCAGTCAGTATCAAGGACAATGTTAGCTACTGAACCTACTGCAATGGCAACCACGTCGCTGATGCCCTGATCCTCATCTCCAGCCCTTTCATACTGGAGCTGAAGGATTTGGGGATCAGCTGACCTCTGGAAATTAATCCTGATGGACTTGTTTGTGCGTTCCACCGAACAAGGACCACTGACTCTGCTGTCATGTTTTACCTTAGCATAAGGTATGGGATGTGTGACTTGTGTCCAGATCACTTCCTGGACGTAGTCCAGAATGGGGCGTAACCTTTTCAGGAGCTCATTGCCAATCAAGAATTCTTCCCAGGGCACTTAGTAATGATGACAGGATGTTTCACCTGCAATTTTCCAATTTGGACGTTAAGCCAGACCTGGCCCCATTGACTCTATGGGCTGATTCCCATAAGCTGCGAGTGACAAATCACTGGGTGTGACGTGTAGGGTCCTCTGACTCCCCAAGGAAGCAGTGAGTCTATCAAAGAGACTCGAGGTAATCAGGGTAGCCTCAGAGGCTGAATCTATCAGGCCCTCACAGAATTGCTGAATTGTAACAGGAACAATGTACCTCTGTCCTTTTGGCTTGAGTTTACCCAGAAAGTACTTGTGCTTCCTGATGGTGTCGAAGGCTGGACCCTCGCTGTCCATTGCAGGACTGTCACTCTGTGTCCATGGGGTGGCATCTCCAGCTGGTCTGATATCTGAACTGGCTGCACCTGTGCAATAGTGACCTGTGGGACAGAAACAAAGTCGGTTAGTCATTCAGTCTCATTAGAAGGGCAAGAGGAGTCAACCAGTTCCTCCTCTGGCTTCTGAGTCTTTGGACTGTTCTTTGGCCCACTCGGCTTTGCTCGTGGCTTAGGTGGCGCACTACTAGCAGAAGCCTCCTGTGAGGAGCTGAATGCAATGGTAGCCTTCATCATAGCTGTCAACTCGCTTATTCTCTTTTCCAGTTCCTGGTATTTGTCAAAACCGGGCTTTCTCTTCCAGTTCCGGTTCTGCTGAGTGAAATGCTGAGTCCCAGAGCGCTGCTTAGACCCAGATGACTGGTTATTCTGGGGTGGCCTGGGAGGATTCTGTGGAACAGGAGGAGAAGAGTTACTTTCCAAAGAAAGAGTAGATTTTACAGCACTAACACTCTGTTTTGGCTCCTTGGCTTTGCTTGGAGCCTTTACTGTGCTGCCACAAGTGGCTCTCATGTTAGGAAAAGCTTCAAAAATCCACTCAGCGTGTTCTATCACACGTGACAGGGGTTCGTGACGCTTGTCAGACATATAAGCCTTAACAGATGGAAGGAGCAACTGACAGAAAAGATTACGAAACTCCTGATGGTGTTCTATTGTTTCCCAAGAAGGATCACTCTGGAAGAAGGTCTGCCTAAGTCTGTAGGCAAACTCTCGGGGTGTTTCATTTTCCCTATAAGTCATACTATATGCTGCCTGTTTTGCAGCGATAGCATCAGGATATGGCCCATAATGTTTCTTTAGTGCCTGTTCAAAGATGACGATGTCCTTCTTTTCATCGTCTGCCATGGCCCAAATAAACTGCTGACAGGGTACATCAAAGGACCATGGAAGATACAGAACCATGTTCTCCCCCCTGGTAATGTTCAGCGCCCAAAAGGCATCTTTGACTGCAGCTAAATGTTCATTTATGGTGGCACGACCATTTTTCTCAAAAGGTGTGACCATACTCCGCAAAGTTTTAATAATTTGCAATTGGGCGACAGAAGCACCTTCATTTGTTTGTTTCCCTTGCAGGACACGGGAGCATAGAGGATTTTGCTTGCCTTCAGCTCCCTCTGGTGGTCGCTGCTGGTACAGTTTTCCATCACTAGGGGGACTTCCCACCCCCCCTCCACCGCTCCCTGTATGGGGAGGGGTCGAGAGTAGGGTGTTTCACTCCGCCCTGTTTCTCTCCTGTGCTCATGCGCTGATGGGAGAAAACTGACTTTGTTCTGGAAAAGCTGCCTTTCTACACTGGGCAGGGTTTCCAGTGGCAAACCTGCCGTCATCTACCCTCTGGTAATTTGAGAAGCCTAGAGGGATCAAATTATCCCTGTACTCTGTCTCATTACTCTGAGAGGTAGACTCACAGGCCAATTCAAAACAATCAGCTCTTAATTTCTGGATTTCGAGGTTAACTCTCTGTATTTCCTGCCCACATTCCTGACGTGCAGCAGCTAGCTCCCTCTGGAGACTAGCCGTTCGCTGTTTCGCTGCATTTATAGCAGTCTCTGCTGCATTTAACTCAGCTATCAGAGCGCTCTCTCATTGCTCATAAAGTGCAGCGTCCTCCTTTAATCTCCTTGTCTGAGTAGCCATCTCAGTTCTACAGACTGCTAGAAATTGCAACTCCTTTTGATCCTGTTCGCTCCGCTTTTTAAGAGCGGAAACCTGATCCACTAAGTCTTGGCATCTCAGACACCACAGGCTAGTAGTACCTGGTAAAAACAGGCTACGGCTAGCCCGTCGTGTTGCCTCAGCCTGTAGCTCGGCAACCTGATGACATAATTCAACACTCTCCTTTTCACACTGTTTTGCTGTATCCTTGGTACACTGTAGCTGACTTTGAGATTGCATTAAATCAGCTGCCAGCGATTCAGATTTAGTTTGCAGGTGGCATAATGCCTTCTGCAATTTGTCATTAAAAATATGCAAAACACACGCATGCTCGGCTACCACATCCACCGTTAATTTAGCCTTATGAGCAAGCAGCTGGTCTAGGAACTCGCTGAAAAAGCTATCAGCCTTAACAAGCTCTTGCGTATCTGTTGTAAGACACTTAGAGAGCCTTTCAATGTGGTCGGCAGTGGCATCTTTCGACCAACATAGGGAAGCTAATTTCTGGAATGCCAAATCAACCTTATCTGCGTGAGCCATCGTAAGAAACACAGGAATAGCTGCTAGAATTACTCTAACTCCGTAAGACGTAACTCATGCAGAGATCCCGTAAAGTGGGTTTCTGAGAGACGTAGCTCATTCAGAAATACTCATCCCTTGGAAGAGGACCCCATTATTATGTAGGGATTATTAGTAGCATAAAAATAAGTTAGACTCTCTGTTGTCCAGGGGAGAATGGCTACTAATACCCAGCCCAAAGTTCGGTGAGTTATTCTGGCAATGAGCCACGAAAGAAGTCTGGTCTGCAGATATATATTAGATTTTATTATGGACAGCCAGGTAGAAAAATATACAAACATATATTTAGCTAGATAGAAACATGAGGTAGAAATATGTTATAGTACAGATGTACAATTGGACAAAGTAATAAATCACTAATTAGTAACCAGATGTCACTGATTCGCTCTGCACTGAGGAAAGGTATGAAATATATTGCTAAACCCCTTGCCCATCCGGGGGAGGAGAGATAAGTCAGTACCTTAGCTTCGTCGGGCACTCAGGAACAGCACAGTCCAAGGAGGCAGCTGCTAGCTAATGCAGGCTCCAGCCCCATCAGAGGCGAGCCGCAGTAAGTCCGAACTGGAGATATCTGTGAAAGTCTTATCTCAGACCTTTGGAGGACGGCCTAGCCCACACTTAGTGGCCGTCTTGCAGAAGGCTCAGGTCGCAGGAATCAGGAACGCAGTGCACAGCAGGAAGGAACCGGTGCAGAAGTCTGTATGAACAGGTGGGAAAAGCCCCCCAACTCTTACTAAAGTTTCAGTGCAGATTGCATTATTCTCTGTAAGAATACTCCGTCATAGGTCCGATGATTGGTTGGCACCAGGCAGTCTGAGGTGTTCTCAGCGAATCAGGAGGTAGATGATGGGCATCTTCTTGCAGACAAAGAATCCATAGTAAGAAGTCATGCAAAAGCAACAGTATGTAACTTCTGGGCATATGTACAAGTGTCCAAGGACACCAAAGCAGCAGATGTTCTTGCATGTGGGCAGTGAATTAGCCACGGTCAATAGCTTCTGTATGCAAACTTAGAAACGTTGCGCAAGCAGTTGCTTGGAGGTCAGGTTTGTAGCTGAACACAGCAAAAGTGTAGTGAAGAATCCATCTTGTCTGTTCAGTTTGGTTCAGGCCTGAGTTGCTGAGCAGGCTGGAGATTTGCATGTAGAATTGCAGGGGTACCAGCCCTACAGGCCACTGTTGGAAACAGGATGCTGGGCTTGATGGACTTTGGTCTGACCCAGTATGGCATATCGTATGTTCTTATGAGAGACAGGTCGAATGCTTCTGCACATTTAGTAAGGTCGTGATCATCATCCTGGAGTACCCACGCTTTTTCAGCTTTGCCCTTTCAAGAGCCAAGCCGTAAGCAAGAATCAACCCACCTGCGGCATCCGGACTGGACCCTGAATTAGGAGGTTGTCTCTCATCGGATGTCACCAGGGGCAATCGGCCAGTAGCCTTACGAGGTCGGCAAATCGCAGCCTCCGTGGCCAATCCAGGGCTATCAGAACTACCAGTCTCGGATGGGCTTCTACGCTCTGGAGGACCCATAGAGGAAACACATACAAAAGCCCCTCCGAGGGCCATCTCTGAACGAGAGCATCTAGGCCCTCCGACATCCTTTCCTTTCTTCTGCTGAAGAAGCGGCTTGCTTTGGCCGATCCCCATCTTGCCATGAGGTCCATGATGAGTTGACCCCACCAGTGTAAAACCTGGTCGAACACTTCCTGACAGTGTTCCCATTCTCCATGATCCACCTTGACCAGGCTCAGGTAGTCCACAGTGACATTCTCTACCCCGGCTACATGCACCGCCGACAAAGCCTGAAGATTGACCTCTGCCCAATCAAGCAGCTGCTCTGCCTCCTCCTCCAGGGGAGGACTGCTCGTGCCGAATGATATAGGCCACTGTAGTGACATTGTCCGAGAAGACTTGGATTGCCTTCTGTCGGACCTAGCGCTCAAACGCTCTGAGCGCCAGTGCTACTGCTCGCATTTCTACCCTGTTTATTGACCACCAAGCCTCCAGGGCATTCCAGCACCCCTGGGCAAAGTGCCCCTCGCAGTGAGCCCCCCCAGTTGACCAGACTGGCATCTATCATCAACTGAATCCACCACAGGGACTCAAGAGACATCCCCTGCTCCAGCTTCCCTGGCTAGAGCCACCAGTCCAGGGCTCTCCTGGTCACCGGAGGACATGGTAGCATCGTTGACAAAGGCTGATGCTGATGAGACCCGTGACGGAGAAGGGATC
Organism: Ichthyophis bannanicus; assembly: GCA_033557465.1. Classification (NCBI taxonomy): domain Eukaryota; kingdom Metazoa; phylum Chordata; class Amphibia; order Gymnophiona; family Ichthyophiidae; genus Ichthyophis; species Ichthyophis bannanicus. Next base: position 59,798 of record JAWIIG010000136.1, read on the forward strand.
ACTGGAGCAGTCTCATGTGGGCCCTCGTCCAGGGTACGAGCTTGATCGTCGCTGCCATGGTCCCCAGAACTTGGAGATAATGCCAAGCGGTGGGCGCCCTCATGGCCAGAAGCTGACACACCAGACGCCAAGCTCCCTCGTCCTCTGAACTGACAATAATACCTTGCCTAAGCAGGTGTCGAAACTTGCCCCGAGATACTTGATCTCCTGGTAGGGAACCAATCTGCTCTTGGACAAGTTGATTACCCACCACCGGCTCCTCAAGAGATTGACTACCTTGGTTGTTGCTTCTATACTCTCCTCCTTGGACTTGGTGTAGATTAACCAGTCGTGAGGTACGGGTGGACCAGGATCCCTTCTTTGCGAAGAGCCGCAGCCACCATGACCATCACCTTGGTAAAGGTACGAGGCTTTGTCACCAGTCCGAACAGTAATGCTGAAACTGAAAGTGTCCCATAAGTACCCGCAAACAGCAGGAACTGTAGGTGTGACTAGCGGATGGGAATGTGGAGATACACTTCCGTGAGGTCGAGAGACGTTAGAAACTCTCCCTGCCATACTGCCACTATTACCAATCTCAGGATTTCCATGCCAAAAAGTGAGGAACCCTGAGACAATGATTGACTCCGTTTGAGGTCGAGATTCGGACGGAAGGAACCCTCCTTTTTGGGAACCACAAAATAAAAGTAGTACTGACCGCAGCCGCACTGGCTTTTGGGAACTGGCACGACTGCTCCCAGGAGCAGAAGCATCACCAAGTATTCCTTTACTGCAGAGATCTTTTACAGGGCTGTGCAAGCCGGACTGCACAAACGATGGGGGGATTGGTCGTGCCAGTTCGAGGGGCATACCCCTCTCAAACCACCTCCAGAACCCACTGATTGGAAGTGACCCAATCCAAGCAGAGAAAAATCTGCCGCTGGCGCCCCCCCCCCCCCCTCCACCAGCCGGCCCTGGTCCCCCTCGCTTCATTGTGGCTTCCTAGGACCGCGAGGTGGAGGAAGAAACCCCAAATCCCCTTCCCTGCCCCCTGAAACCCCTGGAAATTCTGTCCTTTCGCAGGGAAGCGTCCCCTCTGAAAGGGTGTTTCGCGAGCTGACCGAAACTTACGAAAGTCACACGGCTGAGACAGTGCAGGCGCGGGGATGTGACTCTGTTTTGGGTCTGTCCTCTGGGAGCTTGCCTCCCTTAGATTCTCCCAGCTCCTTAACCAATTTCTCTAGGTCCTTCCGCAAACAAAAGCTTTCCCTTGAAGGCGAGCTTGCTTGAGTTCCGACCTTAGAGGAATCATCTGCCGCCCAGTTGCGGAGCCACAGATAGCGACAGGCGGCCACCACCGAAGCCATATTCTTCGACAGACTCCTGATAAGCAGGGAGGTCACTCAGCAGCTGGAGCTGGCTGAGACCATCGAAGGCGAGCCCTGGCCACCCAAGCCCTGCACACGCATGCCTAGAGAGCCAGGCCATTGATGTCAAAGGCTTTTTAATAACATGTCTAGCTTCCTGTCCTGGGCATCCTTAAGGGCTGCACTTCCTCAGCAGGGATGATTGTCTTCTTGGTAACTGCCCACATGGGCCGTGTCCACCCTAGGGACCGAAGTAAATCTCTCGTGTTCCGGCAAGGGATATAATCGTGACATGGACCGCACTCCCCTTAAGCCAGACTCCGGCCGGTCCCACTCCTCCTGGATCATCTGATGAATCACTCGGTGAACTGGGAGACTTTTTGTGACTTCCTAACTGCCTGAATAAATGGATACTCCAATGCCTCCTCCTCCGCTGGGATGCCTGCGGAGATGTGTGAGGGTCCTTCAAGGACTCACTGATTAACGCCGGCAACTATTCTCGGGCAGAACACCCGAACAATCCTGGCCTGTTTCTCCTCCGAATCTTGCCCTCTTTGAGCTCCCTCCTCGTCCTCCCCCCTTTTTTTTTCCGGTCCTAGGACTCCTCCTCATGAGCCTCCAACCAAGGGGAGTGTAAAGCCATCTCACTCACCAGCCTAGTCCGTTTCAGAGGCACCTCTGTGTCTTCTGCCTCCTTGTGGTCAGCTCCCCTTTTTGCCGCACCCTCCTGCGCTGGCTCCTGATCTATTACGCTCTGTTGCTTCAGAGAAACCCTCTGTGCAGCAATAAAACACACTCTGGGAAAAAAAACACACCCCAGTGTCTCCCCCCCTTCCACTCCCTTCAAAGTGGAGGGCCTGGGCTGCGTCAGAGGGAGAGCAGGATGATCTGACAGAGAAGGTGGCGGTGACCCAGACTCAACCATTGTGACCTCAGGCCCCGCCGAGTCCTGGGAGAGGGCTAAAGGGGGTTTCTTATTTATTTTATTTATTTATTTATTTCTTCTATACCTCCCCTTCCAGAGATCAGGACGGTTTACATGGAACAAGTTCACAAATTATGTCTCCTTCTGTAGACGTTACATTGAACAGAAAAAACTTTCTAACTTTTTGCATGGAACATTGAATACATTACATTGAGTTGGAAACTTTCTAACTTTTTTACAAATAATGACAGATATATAAGACTGTCCAAACTATTACATAAGGTATTTTACAGGTGGTTCTGTATACATGTTTTACAGAATACTCGTGTGCCATGTGTAGGTGGTCAATTTATTTCCATTTTTTTTATTTTTTTTTTTTTTTATCAAAGTTTTGTGTGTAGGGGGACTGGTGTGGGGTTATATAATTGTGGTTTTGGGGTTTCTGAGTTGGTATGTCTAGTGGATGTTGAGGTACAGGGCTTGGAGGGTAGAGGATTTGGAAATGTTCAGAGAATAGGTAGGTTTGAGTTCTTTCCGCAATTGGGAGAGGTCTTTTATGTACGGAGGTCTAGTGGGAGTTGATTCCCAGAGCATGGGGGCAGTGAACGTGAAGGCTCTGTCACTTGAGGATTTTTTAGTCTTATTGAATGATTATGGTAGATCAATCGAGTGGGCTGCAATTTGTCTGCGATCTCTTGATTCAGGTGGGGTCTTTAGTAATGTTGATAGATGTGATGGGGCAATGTCATTTAGGAGCTTGAAAATTGTTAGGAGAATTTTTGTATCTGATGCGGCTGTTTATAGGGAGCCAATGTAGTTCTAGGAGTATAGGGGTCACATGGTCTGTTAGACCGAGCTTTAGTAATGTACTTTTGCACAGATGTTCTGTGCTCTTTGTACTAGGTATGTGTTTTTCTGTGGTAGGCCAATTAGGAGACTGTTGCAATAATCAAAATGGGGTGTGATAAGTGTATTGACAACCGATCTAAAGTCGGGTGTGTCCAGGAGGGGCCTTAGGTGTTGTATGGTTTTGAGTTTAAGAAATATGGTTCTTACTGTCTGCTTGATGTGTGGTAGCATGGTGAGAGTATGGTCTGCTATTACACCCAGGTATTTTACCTCTTTTTTAACAGGTATAGATGTCTTGTTGATTGATATTGTTGTTGGAAAAGTATCCTCAGTCATAGGTGTTCTTGTAACGAACATTGCTTCTGTTTTTTTGAGGTTAATGCTGAGGTAATTGGTTTCCATCCAAGAGGTGGTTCTCAGCCAGGCCTTCAGCTAGTTTGTCGTATGTGTGGTTTTTTGTGGTTATGGGGATAGCGAGCATGATACTCGTCAGCATATATAAAGTGACTAATCCTGTGTTTTCTAAATATGTTTGTGATAGGTTGCAGGTATAAGTTAATAGGTGTGGGTGAGGCGGCAGAAGGGGCTGATCCCTGAGGTATACCTTGTCCTTGAGGGAAGGTTTCTGATGCTTCTTGATCTATTTGGACACGTATTAGTCTATGTGTGATATAGGACTTAAACCATTTGAGGACAGTTCCACCTATCCCTAAGTTTTCTAGTCTGTGGATCAGGGTAGGGTGGTTGATGTTGTCAAAGGCGGCCGAGATGTCTATAAAGAGTAGTATGAAACCTTGATTGTTGACATCTGTGCCTTTGATGAGGTAGTCCATCAGAGTAATCAAGAGGGTTTCCACTCCGTGGAACAGGGCGGAAACCAAACTGGTGTGAGTCAAGGGGTTTATGTTCATCGATATGCTCTTGTAATTGTAATTGGATTGTTTTTTCTATTATTTTAGCGATAAATGGAACTGCTAGCTAATCGGTCTGTATTAATTGGGGTCTTTTGAGTCAAGTTTGTTGTTTTTTATTATTGGGGGGAGTGTTGTGAGCTTTAGGGCATCAGGTATGATGCCTTGAGAAAGGGATTGGTTCACCATGTGTTGGATGTTTTTTCCCAGCGAGTTCTTCCTTTGTACATTTAATCCAAGACACAGGGCAAGGATCGAGTGGGGAGGTTGTAGTATTGATAATTGTTATGATTTTAATGAGTTGTTTACGGTCAACCGTGTGAAACGTTGTCCAGTTGTTATTAATTTCGGTGCTTGTGGTTATTATTGCTGTTAGAGTATTGGGTTTAGATTTTAGTTTTTCTGCAAAGTGAGTTGCTAATGTTTGAATGCTTATTGCTGGTAGGCTTTGGTTCGGAGTTCTTTGTTTTGGTTAGTGTTTTTACAATTGCAAATAGCTCTCTAGGTCGGTTGATGGCTAGATTTATTACTTTAGAGTGGTAATCCCTTTTCGAATTGTTTATTGCGTTCTTGTATTCATTAAGTGTGTTCATGTATTGTGATTTATTTTCATCTGATTTATTTTTTCTTCCATCTCTTTTTCCTGTTTGTCCCTCACTTTTGTGTTTTTTTTTAGATTTGCCAAAGTTCTTTGGGGGAGTGAACCATTTGTTCTGATTTCGTCCGTTTCGTCTATGTGTTTCCTGGGTTGGGCGGTGGTGGGGGATAGTTTTTTTTTTGCCTTTCATGTATTGTTACGTTCGCAGTGGATTTACAAGCGGTGGAATTGGATGTCATGGAAGTTTGAATTGAAGAACACTGGGTTAATACTCCCCTGTCAAGGAAGGTATCCTTTTCAAAGTGTGCAAATCGTGATAAATGGGGGTGATTGTGCTTGTTTGTAGTTGGTGGTTTGGTTTTTTTTTGGCTCTTGTGCTCCTGGGAGTGTGGAGGGTTTTTTTATTTAAAGATTGGAATGGTCGGGGGCAAGAACCATGGGTTTACTGATCTCTCGTTTCGTAGTTTTTGGAGGGGTAAAATGTTGAAAAATGGTTTTTATTTAAGGGAGGAAGGGAGGAAGTGAATGATATTCTAGAGTTGGTGTTTTGCCTTTTAATGTGTGTTGGGGGTTATGAACCTATCTGTGTGTAATCCGGCTATTTTTGGGTTTCATGGGCGTTCCTGAAGTTATCCTGATTGAGGGTTTTATTCTAGAAGAGGTGACATGTTTAGTATCACGTAGAAATTTACTAAGAGGATTTTTTTGTGTTTGTTTGTGAATGCTGTTGCAGCATGCAAGTTGCAAGGTTGTGAGGAGAGGTGGTTTTTTTGATCAAGGCTGAGGGTGGTCCCCTATAAACATAAGGGAGAAGTGCCATGGTTTTTTCCTTGCTTTGTATACTTAATTCTGTCCCCCCCATTTCGCATACTGTATTATTTTTCTAGGCCTTTTTTTAAGGGTGTCCCTTGTAGGACTTGTTTGGTGAGACTGCAGAGCGCCACCCACTTCGGTCTTTTTACATCTCTATGGCAGCTGAAATTATATCCATAATTGATTGTGTTGGTTTAGCTTGATTTTAATAGTATGGGTTGTCATTGGGTGAGAGCCCGCATGTCTCAGTGGATTGTCAGAAATAATATCTGGGTCATTTGTCCCTTTTGTTAATCATGTTCCAATTAATTATTGGTATTCATTTTTTTGTTTCGTATGGATTTTTTCCCTCGGATTATTTATTAGGAAGAGCCTTTTGGTGTTTAGTATCTATGTTAAGGGGCTTGTTATAGTCCTTTATATTTGCCTGTGTTTTGTGGTTTTGAAAATATTTTATTTGAATAAGTCTGTGGGGGCGTCTGCTTTGATTTTTGTGACGATGAAAAATGGTTTTGTGGGTGGGTTTAAGAGTAATGTTTTGTGGGGTGTGTATGTGGGTTTTGGTAAAGGTTTTGTGGGCGGTTGGGGTATGTTTCATCACTCAGGTTTTTTTGGTGGTGGTTGGTATATGGAATTGACTGGGGATGTAGTGTAAGGGACTTTGGAATTGTGAGTTTTTTGTAACGTATATATAGTGTTTGTGTTAGGAGTAATTATTAGGAGGAGGAGTGAGAGGGTGAAATGGTTTTTGTGCCATTTTTTTAAATGGAGAGCATTATGTATTTTTGGGGGGTTATTGTTTATGATTTATAGAGCAGCAGTATCACTGAGGCCTACTTGACAATGTTTTTTTTATATATGTTGTTTTTTTTTACTGATTTGATATGTACCAAATGCTTACTGGCATAAATTGCTTAAAATAGGTTACGTGACAGTATTGATAATCAAAGTGTTGTATTGAGGACTTAACTGACAATGCCCTAAATAATAGGTAGGTTTACTGGAGCCTATCGAGGGGTACTGAACAACAGTAAATGTTGGGACTACTTACTAAATTGTTTTTACCTATTAGGCGTAATTTTTTTGGCAAACAGTATAGCGAGAAGTGGGCTAATAATTTTATTACATAGGTGTCTATACTGGGCTAACAACGTTAAATATGTAGGACTGCCAAAGTAATGATCACATAGGCCTTATCTGGTATTAAACAAGTGTATATGAAGACTGGCCATAATAATGGTGACATAGGCTATCTGGCAACAGTATAGGATGAGACTGCCAAAATAATGGTATTTATAAAAGCATGAAGCCGTTTACTTGTAAGCAGTATAAATTGAGACTGGCAAATAATGGTTTACATAAGGCCTAAGTCTGGCAACAGTATATGGGAAATAATGGTAAATAGACTGGCAAAGTATAAGAGGCTACTAATCTTCTGTTGTGGGGTATTTTTTTTTTACTGGTATACAGTATGTGTACGCTTTCCTACACAGTAACAGTAGAAGTTCTACTGACATACAGTAATATGTTGGCTATTGAGAATCGGTTGTGGTAATTTGGAGTGTTAAAAGTCCCCCCCCTCAACTTAATTATGGAGTCGAGACTGTTCATTGAGGAGTCGTTATAAATAATAAACTTGCTTCCTGTGTATTCGTGTCCTTCTGGAGATTGGGTGTCCAATGGAGTCGTGTGGTCCTTGCTTTTCTGGCCACTTCCTAAGGGCCCACGCCAAAGGGCCCTCTGGCGATGCCCCCCCTCCAAAGGCGCTTGGTCCGCTGCCGCTTAACGAGCGCGGGCGCTTTTTTTTGTGTTGCCTGTGGGTTTCCTGCCCCCCCCGATTGGGGCGAAAGCTCTTCCACGTTGTTGATTGGGCTCTTGTTTGCCCTACCCGGCCCACGCTCTCTCCCCCGGCTGGGAAGAAGCTGCTTGAGGAGGGCCAGAAGTGGTAAGGAAAAGAGGGCCCTGCCCCTGCTTGATCCATCTGGGGCGCTTTTTTTTGTGTTTTTTGCTGTTGGGTCCCTGCCCCCGATTGGGCAGCTTCTTCACATGTTGCTTGGGGCGGCTTGTTTGCTCCCCGGCACCCCCTCCTTCTCGTCCCCGCTTTTTGGGAGATCTGTCTTGGAGGAGCGCCGGAGGGGTGGTAAAGGAAATAGCCACTGCCTTTTTGCTTGAAAATTCACGCGGGCCGCTTTGGGTTTGCCTTTGTTCCTGCCCCGATTTTGGGCAAGCTCTTCACAGTGTGTGATTGCGCTTGTTTTCTTCCAGCCCCTCTCTCTATGCCCGCGGCTGGTCTTCTCCCGAGAGCTTGCTGCTGGAGGAGGGCCGGAGTGGGTAAGGAAGAGGCCCTGCTTGCGTGATCAGCGTGCCGTCGTTTTTTGTGTTTGCTGGTGGGTCCTGCCGCCCGCGATTGGGGGCCCAAGCTTCTTCACGTGGGTTTGGATTGGGCGCTGTTGCTCCAGCCCGCTGCTATGCCCGGCTGGAGAGAGCTGCGTTGAGGAGGGCCGTAGTGGGTAAGGAAGAGGCCTGCTTCAATTATCAGCGCGGCGCTTTTTGTGTTGCCTTGTGGTCTCCCCAGATTGGGCAGCTCTTCACGGTTTGTTTTTTTTTTGCGTCCGGCCCGCCTCTGAATCCCCCCGCCTGGAGAGCCCTGCTTGGGGAAAAGGAAGGGCCGGAGGTGTAAAAGGGAAAAGGTTCCCTAGGTCTCATACTTTGTTTTTTTGATACCCTGTTTCCAAGACTCCGGCTTTCCCATTTACGCTCAAGGCCTCTGCCAACTCCCTGTCCTCCCTGAACCCATTTTTTTCTCCCCCCACCTGGAACGTCGGAACCACCAGACAATGCGCCCCCTCCATTGACAATGGTGTCCCCCCCCCCCCCCACCTGGACTGCTCCTGAGCCAAACAGACCAAATGCCCCAATGCAACAGTCCTCCATGGAGGTCACCTGCGGCTTCTGCCAAACCTAGTTTTTTTTTTCCTTTCTGACAACCCTTTTTTTTTTTTTTTTTTTTTTACTATAATAATCCTCTAAACACAATCTAGAAATCTTGGAATCAACCGGACCCAACAAGGACTATTTGAATCCCACTCCCCCTATTAAAAAGGAAATTCCCGTGGCACCCCACCCCCAAAAAGCACCCTTGGAGTCCCCTCAGTTTCAGAATGGGGGCCCCGCCATGCCACAAAACACCACGTGCGAAAAAAGAGTGCCGTGAACGCCAAAACATGCCTTACCTCTTTTTCCGACCTCTGTTTCTTTCCTTTCCCTTCCTGGCCCTCTGACGCCTATACCCCTGTTTGCTAACCATGTGGACATGTACCGATGGTAATTCTACTTTTTTCCATTGCCCGTCCCCGCCTGGGTCCGCCAATGGCTCTCCCTGCTCAGCTGTTTTCCTTTTCCTGTGCCTTTTTCGTTAGAGCAGAACCCCTCCCCTGGGCAATGCTGCGCTCCCGCCCGCGGTGCTCAGCAGCTGCAAAAGGGGGCTTCAGCACGCGCAGCAAAAGAACTGAAACCAGCCATTGCAGCCCCTGGCAGTTTTAATTTTAACTGCAGAATGGCTCCCTCAACCCTAGCAGGTTATCTCGGAACCCGCCAGGCCGGCTTGCCAACCCTCCCAAGAAGGCCCTCCCTCCTTCCTCTTGCCCTTAAAACTGTTTTAAGTAACATGGCACAAGACAATGTATGGGGGAAGAGGGGTTCCCCCTCCTCCCCCTTCACTCCTTTGCTCCACACCAGAACCTTGGGGCCCTGGCCCTGGTCTAAAAGGGAGAAACCCAAGATAAAACATAAGTTTAAAAGAAAACCTAAGGGAAAACTTAATCTTCGGTCAAATGTCCCCCCCCTTCCCCAGTAAGGGCCCTAATCTCCCTGGCCTTCTTAAACCGCTCCTTACTCTGCTTGGATACCTGAGTCACATAAAACTGGAAGCCTGGTGGGAGGTGTCCAGTGGTATATATAATTCTCCATTGTCCAATTCAAAAAAGGATTACGTACTTACAGCCTCCAAGCCTGCCTTGGAACGGGAGCACCAACACCAGAGAAAAAGGAAACTGGCCCCCTGGAGGGAAAAACGCTTTAAGAATTGAGAGAATTAAGGATATGAATGTTCCCTCCTTTTTTCCTAATCCAATTTTGTCCCTCTTGAGATATCAATCAGTGGTTGAAACCATTTGTGAATACCGGGGGGTACAAAATATATTCATAATGATAGAAGGCGCAACCCCCTTCCACCCATTTTTATTCTACTCTTTTTTTTAATAGAGGGCATTGAGTCACACAGGAATTAAAATTTTTTGCCCATGCAACAAAATACACTAAGAGGAATCTCGATGGGGAATTGTAAAATTTCCATGTAAAAAAAAAGGAAAGGCAAAATGGCAATTTGGTTTACCTGGTCCTAATGAAACAGAATTGGATGATGAAATGCCTTCAAAGAAATCAGGGAAGCTAACAAAGTTTACTAATGCAGTAATAAGTTTTGTCAGTGTAATTCAATTTTTACCTCTGGTATCAAAAACTGGGTCACTGTCCCCATGGCCAGGACATGCCTAGGGAGATCACGTTTTCTTAGATGAAATAAAATGAACTGCCTCTTGGCGGCAAGCTTGGATTTTAATTTAAGCCGACCAGAGGGAAAGCCAATTTTTTGGAGAACCCAGTTTCCCCTTAAGTGGAAACCCCAAGATCCTGGTTGTGCAAGAGATAAGGATGTTTGGGGACACCTTGGCAATTAGTGGATAGTAGCGGTGATCCCTTTGTTGATTTAAAATAAAAATGGAGGAAGGTAAACAACAGGGAAAATCCACCAGTACTGCCTTTTTTTTTAATTTTTTTTTTAATAAAGGCAGCAAAGGCAAGTAACAACAAATAACAAACAACCAAATCAGTTTGTAATACAGCAATTACCTTATACAAAAGGAAACAACTGCAAATTGGAAACCAAGAAAAAAATTGCACAGTGGGCCTCTTTTTTTTTTTATTTTTTTTTTTTTTAATATCTTTCCTTCCCCCCCCCCTCTGTTCTCATTTATCCCCCCTTTTTAACACCCCTCCCCCCCGTCCCCAACTCCTATTACCCACAATAACGCCCAAATTAAAGAAACACTCCAGTTCCCTATCCCCCCTCCATTCCCCTCCAACCCCCCTCCCCTCCCCCCCTCAAGACCCCTCTCAGAACGCCCGCTAACCCCTCCCTCCCCCTACCGCCACCCCCCGCCTTCTAACACCCCCCAAAGAGTCCCCCACATTTACCCCCCAAGGAACATTGTGTGAGGCATCACCCCAAAATAGCCTCCGCATGAGAAGGAAAAAGAGCCAAAGAACTCCGCATCAAAGAAACGGAGAAAAAGAAAAAAAAAAATTTTTGTTTTTGTTGGGCCCCGTATCACCAAGGAACAAAAAGAAGCAGAGAATGTCCTTAAGAGCGTGACCCCATACTTTTCAGAACAAAAAAGTCTCCCTCACCCACCTGGCTTCGAATTGGCGGCACACGCGATTTGTTTTTCCCACTTTTGCCACCCCACCTGCCCTCCATATTGGATGTCCTCCCACATCCGCCTCCAGCCCCCCCAACTATCAAGGGCTGGGGGCAAGGTTTTTTTTTTTTTTTTTTCCAAACAGCTTTGCCCGAAGGCCAGGCGGGCCGCAATGTAGACCCATGAACGGGATCAACGCCTACTGGGGAGTTCCCCCCCTTGGCACCAGAAAACATTAACACCCAACAGGAAAATACCCGGTTCCCAGGGGGATCATTTTCAACCCCACCATTTTTTGGCTTGAGGCGGGCTGGAAAAAATCCCCCCCCCTCCAATAAAGGTCTGTAAAATAACGCGGAACAAGGCCACAACCCCATGAAGCCCATGTTTTACCCATCCACCGAACCCCATTCCGCCAACACAGTCCCCCCCCCCCATGATTTGCCCCCCTCCGGAAATAGCCCGGGCAAACCCCCGCCGGTGTCCCCACCCATATAACCTCAAGCGATAAAGCATGTTTTTTTTTTTTTTTTGTTTTTTTATAATTGGTTTTTTTGTTCACGAGCATTTAAACGGCCCCTGGCAACTTTTTTTCCAGAGTCCGACCCTCCAGCGTTTGCTTTTTCCCACCTTGTGGCTCCCCCCATGGGTAATGTTTAACGGCAGCCTCACGATTTCCCAAAACACGGTTTCTCGATGTGTACCGGGTCCGCTTCTGTTTTGGGTTTTGAAGATGGTGGTATACAGGGCAGCAGTAAAGCCCCCTTTTTGTAGTAGGACAATGGCTCACAACAGCGCTCCATAATTCGTCCATCTTCGCGTGCAAACCTGCCCGAACCCGAATCGCGCGTGTTGGTTCCCCCTGCCACCCCGTGATTTTTTTTTTCCTGCGTATATTGATAAAAAGTTGCTAGCGGGAAGCTCAACCTCACCACGAAGTTGAAGGCGAAAAGAAACGCATCTTAACCGTTCCCTCAAACGAGGTTGACCTACACGACCTAAAGGCCCTTTACTGGCCCCACAACCCCCGAAAAAGGCTGGAATCCAGTCATCCCCGGGGGGGGAAAAATAACGCTTAACCCACAATTAGGGGCAAGGGGGGTCCCCCATAAGCACCCCGCGGGGTTCCCCCCAAGTAAACGGTTCCCAACAACAAAAGAAGTAAAATGATAGATATAGGGGGTACTTGAAAAACGCGAACCCCCCCCCCCCCGAGGCTTGGGGGCCAGGCCACAATTCGATCCCCCAATTTCCCAACAACCCCCCCAAATCGTGCCTTTTTTCCATTTGGTACCCAACGTTTTTTAGTAGCTAGCAGTGGGTTCCCCCCCCTCCCACTCCACTCCCCCCGTTGACACTGTTCCCGCCGTAAATCGTTAAAAACCTCACTGAAAGGTTGGGTGCCCCCCATAAACACCCTCCATGACGTGTTGGGGTGGGGTCCATAAAGAAATCTGGCGCGCATTGCGCGTGGGTGCCGAAAAAACCCCCAGATAACATTTTTCATGAGCAATGGCCCCTGCCCCAAGTCGGGCCAAGACCCCCCGCAGTTTATTTAAGGTATAAAGGAAGGACCTGGAAAAGGTACAAAGACCCGTGGGGGCCACCACCATCCTTTCCACCACCGCAATACACGCCCAAACCAAGAGATCCAAAGCTTGTGGCCGCAGGAATTCCAAGTCCCACGCTTCAACCATTTTGAATTAAAAGGCCCATACATTTAGCATTAAAATAGTGCCACCCCTATCAATCTCAAGGTTTGAAACACCCAAATAACGCGAAGAGCGCCGAATGGACCCAGCGAAAAGGGTAAAGAAGCCCCCTTTCCATTGTTTGGCCAAACCCACCTTTCGGGAAACCCCGCCATTCCAAAAAATTTTTTTTCCCTGAGTTCCGCAAATAGTTTTTTTTTTTTTGATGTTTAAACCCAGAAACCCCTGCGAAAAAAAGAATCAAAAATCCATGGCAAAGCCCCCCCCCCCGGGAAGAATGGTAACGCCGCGGAATTTTCCACCAGTGGGACCAGAATGATATCGTCCTCGCAAAAAAGCGCTATTCCATACTCAAAGGTACCCACCCGGACCCGCCGTTGAAGATAATCGGAAAAATTTGCTCAAACGAAGGCTCCTGTTGGCCAGGGGCTTCCCTTCAACATCCTGGGCCAACATTCAAAACGGATACAACGGCCAATCCCTGCCGATGTTCCCCTTTCCAGCGGCAAACCATCCATATTGAACCCACCATTACACCCCACTTAAAAGCGGTAGGGGCCCCCGGGTGGATAAAGACAGCGAATCCCCAAACGCACAAAATTGGCGCCCAAAAACACCCCATCCTCCCTTAGGCCACACAATCCAGGAGTAAAAACCAACTACTGGACCCGGTCCAAGGGCCTTTTCCAGGCATCAATTGCCCCCCCACTATGGCAGGTGTGAAGATCCTGCCCTGGGTCCCCCGTGAAACCCACCTCACAGTACTTGCTTTTTAACTTTCAAAAAGGGAAACTACGTATAAAAATAGAAGAAATAGTCAAGAAAAAAAAGCTAAAAAGGGAGCAAAGCAGTTAAAGGTTTTTAAAAATTTATCATCAAGCATGGGTTTGTTTTTTAAATACATTCTTGGGGAAAAGCCCAGACCCAAGCTATAGTCCCAGGCCTTTTTAAAGAAAAAAGTGAAAAGAAGTCCCAAAAAAAACCTGGTCACCATGTTTTAAAAGGTGAGTTTCCAAAGAAGGCTGTTTGTAGGCAACAAAAAATATCCTTTCAGGAAATTTAAAAATTTATTAAACAGGTTTTTTGTAAATCAAACTGCCCTTGGTCCCCCCCTATAATTCAAAGGAAGCCGTTTTTACATGATAAAAAAAACATTGGACATGGGTCAGTTTTTATTACATTACATAGTCCCCGTGTTTTCGGGGTTTGGGAACCAATGCCGGAGGTTTTTTTTTGTTTTTTTTTTCTTTGATAGCAAACTTATTTTTACAAAGAGGTGTTAATATACAATATTTTTACAAATAGTCATGATTTCCCAACAGTCAGCTGAGGTTTTTTTTGTCGGGGGGGGGGGGGAGGGGGTTCAAATGGGAGGATGGGGGGGTTGTGCACTTAAGTGACTGCTCCCGTAGTGGGGTTTTTTTTCCTATGAAAAAAAGCTAAGTTTTTTTGAGTTTTCTTCCCTGAAGACTTTTGCTGATACAGTGGTGGCTCTCTCGGGTCAGATGGGAAGGTGAGTGTTCGCAGAAAGTGCCCGGTTAACTGCTAGTGAGAATTGCTTCCCTTGCCAATGTGGATTTGTTGGGGTTTTTTTAGCAGGTTAGAATGCTAGAGGTCTGAATTGTTTTCCACTTTTTTACGACGTCGTCCTGGTCTTTGTGGCTTTTGTGTTCTGTTGAAACCGATAATGTCCCCAGGGGAACCAAGTTGTTGGGCTGGATCTTTGTATAATGTTTTGAAGATCTAATTTTTTGAAATTTTGAATTCCGGCGAGCGATTTCGGAAAAATCCCAATGCAGTTGGGCTTCTGGGAGGGGGAGGTAATTTGTTTTATGACTCGCCCGGATGATGATTGCGCGCAGCCCAGAATTTTTTTTTGGTGCCATCTTTATGGGTCCCTGATTGTTTTGGGTGGGTTCTCTGTAATAGTTCCCCAGGAAATAGAAAAACGGAGGCCAAAAAAGGATGGAAAACACTGGAAACATAATCACTGGCAAGTTAGATGCAAGGTAAATTGATAATGCCTGCAAAAGATGAGAATTTGAAGAAGAAAGCCTTGGCCTTGTGGAAAAGCAAAAAACCCAATAGGGGCCACCCGATTCCCCATCCTGGGGATTTTCACCCCCTGGCCCCCTCCTTTGTGTGCCCGGGTCCCCCCCCGGACTTTTAAAAACAGTGTCGGAAACGGACACAGAGAGGTAGCACATGAATTCTGATCAAGTTTGGGGCAACGTCTATGCCCTGTGTGCGGATCAGAAAATTGGCCATAACTGGCTCTGTACAGTTCATGGGACTCGTGACCCATGGTCCGATCCCCAGTCAGCCCTTGTACATACAGGCCCTTGCCCCTGAATTTAACTCAGTCAGTGCTCCGGAAATGTATGCTTTGTTGCACTATGCACGTCACAGCCGGGCTCTATGGCACCGTGGTCCCCCCCTCCCATTCAATAAACCGTGGATAGTCCCCTGGGCCCCCCAAACTAATTCTGCATTCTCCGCCAGCCCCAACCCCCCCAATTTCTGGCGCCCCCAAGGCCCAGGTTTTTGTCCCTGTGGGGAAATCTCCTCCTAAAAAAACCCCCTCCTACTGTCTTTTCATTGCCCATGCCCTGGCCCCCCCCTTTGATTTTTCCTGGCCGATTATGGGAACTTATGCCTTATCCTTCAGAGATGGAATAAATTCCCTTTATTCCGCCTGTACCAGTCTGCCGGGCCCCGGAACAATACGGGCCCGCTACCATAGGGAATCGGCGCTCTGTTTCTGTATTCCGGGGCCCACTTTCCTGCCCCTCACGCCCCCCCCCACCGCCCAATTCTATCCAACCCCATAAACAAAAATGGCATGGAAAATTAAGGTTCGGGGTCGGCAGGAGGGGACAGAAAATGGAGGAATGGACGAAACCCTGCGATAATGAAAAAAACTGTTTTTTTTTTCAAGTACAAATCTCATAAGCAAGAAAATGCTGGGACAGAGTCAACCATTTAGATCATTAGATAATAGAAGGGGTTAAAAGGGGCATTCAAAGGGACCATAGTCCCCCCCATTAGCAGAGAAACTGAATGAAGTCCTTTGCTTCCGGTCTTTTACTGAAGAAGATTGTAAAGGGAAGTTCACCCCATGGGACCTGAAAAGTGTATTTAAATATTGATACATCAGAAAGAATTTTTGAAAGAAAGAGCAATAAATCAGGAAGTCATATTGCAAACTATTTTTGATAAAGACTAAGCAATTTTTAACCTTGGACCCTTTGGAAATGGTATTACCATCCGAGGGTGGTTGAAAATAAGAACTGAAATATGAGACTGTAAAAAAGAAACTTTAACTATTAGTAATCTGTCAATAAACGCTGAAAATTGGAGAATACCCAGATTGTCACCCCAAAAAAAGTTTTGAAAAAGGGTTTTTTTTCCGGGGTTGATCCCGGGAAAATTACAGCCTGGTGAGCCTAATGTTCAGCGTTTTTTGCCCGCAAAATGGTAGAAACCATTATAAAAAAACCAAAATTACTGAAACATGTAGATAGTGCCCCCCCCAGGGTTTTTTTAAAGGGGATAAGCCCAAACCCTGGCTTTTTTAGCCAGGGCACTTCTTGTTTTGTAAAACCTAACCTGTTTTTTTTTTTTTATTTTTTTTTTTTTTTGAAAGGTTGTGAACTAAAACCAGGTAAAACCAAAAATGAGGTCCCATTTCAATAGTTTTATCGGTACAAGTTTCAGAAAGCCTTTGACAATGGTCCCCCCCCTCATAAGAGACCTCCCTTGTTTTGATTTTTTAAAAAGTCCCCATGGGAATAGGAAAAGGTAGTGGTAGCTTTTGGGTTTGAGGATCAGGCGGTAACTGGTTAAAAAGATCGAAAAACAGACGATAGGCTTGAATGGCCATTTTTTCTCAAAATGGAGAAAGGTGGGAATTTAATTGCAGTACCCAAAGGTAATTCTGGTGATGGGTCTGTCCCTTTTGCGCTTTTTTAAACATAATTTTATAAATTTACTGCTGGAAAATGGGAATTAACAAGTTGGGAGGGAGTTTCAAATTTGTAAAGAATGAAAACCCCAAAATTAATCAAAGTTGTTTAAAAACCCAAGCAGGATTGTGAACAAATTTTTTCAAGAGGAACCTTTAATAAATTGGAAGCTGCTGGACGTTTTTCAAAAATGTCCAGAATGAAATTTTTTTAAATGTTGACAACATGCAAAGTGATGCAAACTTAGGAAATAAAACTCTAAGCCTAAGTTTTTTACATTATTGTAAAGGTGTTCCCACCATTAGGAAAACCCACCACGCGTGGAAAAAAGAATTTTGTAGGTGTCCCCATCGTGGAAACAGCCCACATTGGAAATTCCTTCTGCCCAGTGTGCCAAGTAAGCAGCCAGAAAGGCCCAACTAAGATGCCTAGGAATCATAGGGCCAAGGCATGGAGAAAAAAACATTAAAAAACCAAAGAAATACAATTATAATCCCTCTTTTTTTGCCCATTTCCCCATGGTGCGACCACAAACCTTGAAAAAAAAATTATGAGGAGCATTTTTACAAACTTAGGGCCTCTTTCAACCTAGGAAAAAAAACAAGTCGCCTGAGGGATAATATTTGCTAGAGGTCCCCTATAAAATTAATAAATAGAGTGAACCAGGGTTAAACATAGATCACTTTCTTTCACGCCATCAAAAAACGTAGAAGAAACTATGAGAAATGCAATGACTCTATGGTGGTAACCCGTTTTTTTAAGACTAATAAGAGGAAATATGTGTTTCATGTAACACGTTATTCAACTCTAGACAGTTATTTACTGGAGGAATGTTTAACAACTTGCTTTGGGTTTTTCCCTGGGTTGGTGAAAAACCGTTTTTTTTTTTTTTTTGTACAATATTCCTGGAGGAAGAATCCCATAAACCCTTAACAAAGGAGACCCGCGATTAATGCACTGCCTTTGCCCCAATTACAAGCCCAATTTCTGAAAAAACAGTTTTTGGGAAAACTGGCCCCCTTAAGGGTATTTTGTAACTTGGATTTGGCCCACTGTTTTGGAAACAGGATACTGGGCCTTGAAATGGAATGTCCTTGGTCCCCTGAAATAGTAATGACATTTCCTTATGTTTTTCCTATTAATAGAATTTGTCTCATCCTGGGAGGTTGGCAGATTTTCTTGTTTTTTTTTCAAATTGCTCAGTGGACTTTTTTTACTAAGTCTGTAATGTGAGTGAAAGGAATTCAGAACCGGAGGCTAGAGGTTGAGGAATGAGAACACCCCCAGAAAATCATTAGGGAATGAAATTTTTCCCATTGGGTCCCTGTTTTCCTCTCTTCATTGGGTGGTCCTGGTTTTCTGCCTTGTACCAGTCCCCTAAAAAACAAAGGCAAACCCAGCCTTCCCATTTTTTTCTTTTTTTTAATACTATAATGTCTTCCCCCTTTACACCGCAGCAAATTAATCTTTTTGAAGAATTTCCCTATGGGCCCAATATTTCCCCATTATCTGTGTCCTCTTCTTAGTATAGCCTTGTTAAAATTAAAATGATCTTTATTTCACTTATATTTCAATAGTTTAACTGGACAATTCCCAGACATCACAGTTGAGGAGAAAAAAATAAGAAAATGTTTTTAATGGGGCAACAGAGGAAAGAAATGGAAACAAAGGGGGACCCCTCCAGAACAAATCCCTGCCAGCCTGACTGTGAAAAAGACAAGGTTAAATCGGGAGAGTAACATTGCCAAGAGGGAAAAGAAAAAAAGGCTCAAAAAAAGAGAGAGACCCTCTCAGCCACATACACTGAAAAAGGAGGAATAATTCCCATCCATGTCCAACTGTTTGACAAAGTTACGAGACCTTTATGAGAAAGTGAACACTTTTTTTCAATGTGGAAAGGAAAGAATCACTAATAAAAGCCAAACCTGACAGCAGAAAAACCGGTTTTTTCAGAGTCCCCAAGTCCAAGCCATTCCAGGGGGTCAAACAAGAAAGTAAAAAAAAAAAAAAATTTTTTAACCCCCAGTTCCACAAACGTAAAAAATTAATCAGGAAGTATCTCAAAACCCAACAGAAGGCCAATTTGAAATTGCTGCAGTGTGAAATTTAAAAATTTCCAATGCAAGACAGTTAACTTTAAGAACTCCCGGAAAAAAAAACCACACTTATAGCAAACAAAACTCCTTTTTAAAATTTTTCTCACTGTGGTAAAATGTTTGTTTTTTTAAATCAAAATCACATCAAAGAATCCATGAAATAATTCCATAGTAGCCTGGAAAAAAACCATTTTAAATTGTTTGGCTGAATGTTGAGAAAAGCTTCCCATGACAAAAACAGTTAGTCCCCCCTACAAAATTTTCACATGAGAGAATACAAACACTGGAAGGAGAAAAACCCCCATTTTTAATGTTTTTCCCCTGAATGTTAGAAACGCTTCCAAGAACGCAAAAAAGTGAATCTACAACGTCATGAAGAGAATGCACACTGGGAGAGAAACCCTTTGTTTCCCCAAATTGTTTTTTCTGAAGGTGAGGAAAAGCCTTCCACCCCCCAAAAAACAGTGATTTTCGTTTACAAAATTCATGAAGAAGAATGCACCCTGGTAGGAGAAAACCATTTTAAAATGTGCTGAAATGGGAGAAAAAGCGCTTTTTCACGCAAAAACGTTGTACATCTACAAAATTCCCATGAGAGTAAAAATTACCCCACTGGAAGAGAAAACCGCATTTCATGTTCTGAATGTGAGAAAAAAATTTTTTTTTTTCATGACAAAAAGTAAGTCCTAACCAAAATTCATGAGAGAATTACACCCTTGGGGAGGGGTAAACCCGTTTTTAAATGTTTCTGGAAATTGTGGAGATTTGGCCGGTCAGCGCAAAAAAAAATTGATCTCACAACGTTCCAATTAGAAGGACCTGCCACACTTGCAGACACCATTGCAAATGTGCTGAAATGTGAGAAATGCTTTCACCCAAAAAAGTGGATCTACAACGTCCCCCCCCCCATGAGAAGAAACCTGCAACACTAGGAGAGAAACCCATTTAAAATGTGCGCTGAACTGTGAGAAAAGCTTCACGCAAAAAAAAGTAAATCTACAAATTTCATGAGAG
>JAWIIG010000137.1:0-79125 GCA_033557465.1 Ichthyophis bannanicus
CATTGGATCAGCTTTGGCCCTCCTCTCTCCCCTGCACAGAAGCCCAAAAAATTGCTAAAAGGTGGGGGTTCTCTATATTAGGTGAAGCTTCAGCCCGGTTACACTGCATCCCGTCCCCCCCGCTCCTCCCCTACCTCACTTCACATTTCATGCCCCAAGGACCCCTCCCCTGATAGCTGGCAGAATGAAATCAACAAATGTGAGCATGCCCAATCCCATTCCCTCTGGCACGAGCCTGAGTAAGTATACATCACTTAACATCCTATACCAAATTAGGCCAATTCCCAAAAACGCATTTACCCAGGCCAATGCTCTATTTCCACCCACCGCTCCATATGTTAGGACCCCCCTATTTCTTGAGATATGAGATGGTTCTGTTTATTTTGATTTTATCCTGTTGCTGTAAATGGATCCACTGTGTCTGTCCCATGCCATTATTGAATTCCGTCACTGTGTTTGCCCCCCCAACCCTTTCCATCGTGAGGGCATTCCAATCATCCAGCACCATTTCACGTGCAAAAGTAATGTCCTGCCATTGCCTTTCAATTTAACCCACCTTGCAGCTTCATGTTCTGCCCTCTAGTTTTAAGGACCTTCCTCCCCGTCTTTGGAATAGGTTTGTTTGTTCATTTCGCTTTCTCCACTGCCTCGACCGCCCACTTCCACTCAGCTCACGCTTTCCTATTTCACCTTTAGCGCCTCATTACTTAAAGTCTGGGGGAGGGACATATATGAAGAGATGTTTTGGTTCTGGCTCCCACATGGGTATTTGTCTATGCATCTAGCCCTCTGAGTCCAATTGCCTCTGGATGGGCCCGCTAATTTCAGTCCGTTCCACATGATCTTCATTCACTTGGTAAGCTACTAACACCTGCCCCTGCGCCGTCAGCGCCACTCTATGGTGCTTGCCGCCTCGCTTCCTCAGATGGTGCATCATGCCTCCTTTCTAGTCGCATTGAAATCCCCTCTTAACAATAGAAGCCCCAAAAGGAATTTTACCTAGTAACCCCAAAGTGCGTCAACTGACGCATTATCTGATTTTATATTTAATTTTAATTTAATTGGATTTTTATACCGCCTTATCATACAATCAAAGCGGTGATGATGACTGCATTTAGCATGAAATGCAAATGTGAATTAATGTGAAGTTACTTATTTGTTAACTACGTGCAGTATGTGATGTCGTCGTGTGTTATTGTTGTGTAATGTTGAGTAAAACTGTAAACAGTGATGGAGATACACCACCTAGTGGTAACATGAAGTTATACCTAGAAGCCCCAAAGTACGTCAATTGACGCATCCAAGACAACTGAGTGCGTCAATTGACGTACTTTGGGGCTTCTGGGTATAAATTCATTTTTCCGCTAGGTGGTGCATCTTTCATTAATTTTCGATGCACATATTTGAACATCTTGACCTTGCTAACAAAGTCATGGAACATGACTGACATGGTTCTAGCAGTGGCACTGGTATACAACTTCGAAGATGCATTTGTGTCAATTGACGCACTTTGGGGCTTCTAGTGTTAAACACTTTCTGAAGTTTTTTTTTAATCTTAACCCTGGAGAATTTTTGCCATGTTCATATTCTCATAACTAGATTTTCTGAAGCTTCCTATAATTATAGCTTCCTATAGCTCCACAGAGCTTAGAAGGCATATATACAAGAATTATAATTCTTGTATATATGCCTTCTAAGCTCTGTGGAGCAGGAACGCTCTCTTATGTGTATCAATACAACACTGCATAGGCTAGTTGCACTTCAGAAATGAGAGCTAGTGACATCACTGGCTTTATAGTACATCACATGACTCGGGAGCCACTTGCAAGGGACATGGGAGGGTTTACCTATGAGGAAGTAAGAGAGAGATACCTGCAAGGAGAGGCATACAGAGACATGAGAGGGGACACTGACCTAATCTAGGAACCAGCTGTATGCAACTATCTCCATAGTGGGACAGTGTGAGTGCTACAAGTGATTACAGTTAGATAGCCCAAGGCTTTCCCATGATTATGCAGAGCCTCCCTGGCTAAGGTGGAATTTCAGCTCATATGACTTTCCCGAGTTTCTATACCGGTTTCCAATAAGCATTCTTAAGTTTAATCTTTGTCTCAAGATGACCATTGTGGTTGTGGCTGGCTGAAAAGATACTCATGTTAGAGATCCATGCTTAAAATAAAGTGCCGGATCTGTAGGAGTTGGGGAGGGGTAGCCATGTATGGATTAATTTAGAAGGTTCTCACCTGTGCTGACTGGTTTGTAAGCCCAGTCCCTTCCAGGTCCAAAACCTCCAGAGTTCGACTTGAAGAGACTGCCACAGCCAACATCCCAGCAAAGGTGAACACCTGTGAAAGGAAGAGACTATGTACTGCGGGACCCTTCCACAAAGCATCGCAGAAACATCTCAGCATGAGGGCACAGATCCCCGAGTCACAGAAACACAGAATCACAGAGAGGGCATGAAACCCAGGTACAGAGACGACCTACCCCATGTCACAGAGACCACCAGCTCCTGAATCCTAGAGACCACCACAGAACCTGGGTACAGAGATCGCCTAGTCATGACTGGGAAACTCAACTATAGAGACCACTTATCCCAATTAAGACACCACTTCCCAAAACACAAGGTGCGCACTTCCCTGACTCAGATCCCAAAGGCTTATTCCCATATGTAAGTCACAGAAATATGAGAGTGCAGTGGTGCCAGACTCGGGAGCATCACCACAGACTATGCTATGGAAATGATCAGATCAATATCAAAAGGATTTATCAATGTAATTTCTAGTTATTGCAGAATGGAGATATCAGCAATCAGGATAATTTACGGGCTAATATTAAGCACCACATACTGGTGACCCTTGCGCCAATGCAGACGATCATAAGCTAAATTCTTGATCAGAGACCTTTCCCCTCCATGTTGTAAAATTGGAAACCCATCAAACTAATTATATGCAAATTGAGCAAAGGGGTCTCATCCAAATTGCAAAGAGTCCCATGATTGTACATCATGAAGGGGGGTATTCAGCGTTATCTTAATGGACCATACTATATTGAGTGTGCAACTGGCGCATAGGCACAAGGGTCACAGTATGATGTAGTAATGATGTCACTATCTCTCTTTGGCGCCAAACTGTCCATTGCGATTTTCTTTGCACCCTCCCTATGGTACGAGTCCTTATGAGTTTCTGGTCTCAATATCATCTATATTCATACTGCCTGGCAGGCAATAGTTTTGTTTCTAAACCAGGCAGATGGGTATATATTGACACTGAATTTTCATTCCTCTTTATAAACACATTCCCCTAAATGTCTTCAGGATCTTCACCCTCAATCGCACTATTTCACTGCACCACTGAGTTCCCTCCATAGCATAGCGCACTAAAGTTGTAATCTAACATCTGAATATATATAAGTTAATAGCAACAATAGATACCCTTCCGTTGATATATAAAATTCTCTTTGTATAAGATGTATCGGGGACCCTTTAGAGCTACGCTACATAATAATAATATTAAAAAAGGGGTGCAGGGTTTTCTTTTTTTTAATGTATATATGTATCTCATATACATATTTTATAATTTTGTAGTGCCCCCTTCTGACCTTCTATTTGAATGATATTTTTATAGCATCCACTGTTAACATTCAGCCTGGATGACAGTCTTCCTTTAGTGGCAGTAATTAGAACTCAATGTCTCTCTGATGTTCAGTCGTTTTTGGAGAAGTTGTCCAGGTTTAGATTGTTCTCTTGTATATAATTTCTGTGAGGCCCAGATTTATACATTCCAAGTTGTTTATTCTCCTGGTTTTTTTGGTGACATTTGCCTTCCCTCCTCATCTGCAAAGCTTGGGGTTTAGAACATGAGAACTCTCGTTTTACTTATCTACTCCCCTCCTTTTGCATCAGGGATTGATTAATCAACTCCATGTTTCAATTATAATTGGTTCTTTGATGTCATTTGTGATAGGTCGGAGTTTGTGATTACTATAAATTTCAACTTGATACGCTCATGCTTGACTATAGGTTTTGAATACTGTTGTTCCGCAAGTGAAAGGCCGCGGGCAGGGTCCCGGCGGCCGCCTTTAACTGGGTGCTCGACCCGGCGCAGGGACCCTGTCTGTGTCCGTTGGAAAAAGGGGGGGAGGGAGGCTTCATCGGAAGACATAGGATGCGTCCTTTAAATTCATTGGCTCCCAGCAGCAGGGACGAGCGCTGAGGGAGCCAATGAGGGTAGGGAAGGTGTGTGGAGCTGGCGTCCTTGTGGCAGCTGCACACGCAATGGGAGGCTTCAGGGCTGGTGCAGAGCGGGGGACTTCGATCGAGGAGAGCGGGTCGGTGCAGTGGGGCCCTACTGCACGGAAGAGCAGGTGGCGATGCGGGCGGGCTCTCGTTGCAGCAGAAGAGCAGGCGGCAGTGCTGGCCGGCTCTCGAGGCAGCAGGATGGAGGTCGGCCCGTAGTTGCCAAAGGCATCCAGAATGGTTGCAGGAGCAACGGAGGGGAGCAGCTTAGCAGCGCGGTTCCCATCGGGGCAGCGGCTAGTGTCTGTGCTGAAGTGGACAGCGGCGATTTGAGGAGCGTCGGGATTTGTAGGCCCAAATCAGGTGAAGTTGTTGTGGGTCAGCTGTTTGTCTATAATTAAAAAAAAAAAAAAAAAGGAAGAACAGAAAGAGGGGAAAGAGGGTTGGATAATAAGGTGGGGAGCTTCCTAAAAAGATTTTTGTGGGATGCCTCAGGGAAAGGACATCACACAGGGGGAGGGACACTGGCAAGGCTAGAGGGAGGCAGGGCACGCGGTGCT
Organism: Ichthyophis bannanicus; assembly: GCA_033557465.1. NCBI lineage: Eukaryota > Metazoa > Chordata > Amphibia > Gymnophiona > Ichthyophiidae > Ichthyophis > Ichthyophis bannanicus. The sequence goes on from JAWIIG010000137.1 coordinate 4,798, forward strand.
ATTCCCGCCAGAGTTGCAGCTGGAGGGCATGTGGGAACCGAGGTGATGGAGAGCGGAGTCCTGTGGGTGCGAGGAGACGGTTGGGGAGGAGGGCCACACGTGAGGGAGATGGAGGAGCTGGAGGGCATGCCAGATGGAAAAAGGGACAAAAAGGGGTCTCCAGCCGCATGTGGGGGGGGGGGGCGAGGTCTCCGGGCTGGGGGGCAGAACATTTTGGGACAGCCAATGTCACGGAGCTCTGGAATAGTGGGTGACGTTACTACCTCGTCTGGAGGAGAACAGGATAGTTTAGACAGGGGGCACGTGGGAGATGTGCCTTCTGGTATGGGGTGGGATGGGGGTAATTGGGGGGGGGGTGCTATGCCGGCTTTCCCTGCCCCCAGTGTAGTAGGACACAGTATATCTTCCCCGTTATTTTGGCCGGATGGGCAGAGAGGATATGGATATGCAGGGCAGATGGTTTATGAGGCAGGTAGGAGGCAGGCCTCATGGGAGCACTGGCTTGGGGGAGGACAGGGTCAATCCCGGGCTGATTGGGTGCAGGGCTTGGCAACTTTCCTGGGCTCCTGCTGGTCCTCCCCCTGGGTTTTCTTTTTTGTCTCAACAGGTACCATTGAGGCATCCACTGACGGGGGCGCAGGGACTTGAGGAAGAACAGCGTGAGGTGCGCTTAGACGCTGGGAGAGCTATGACCCGGGGCTTTTCGGCGGAGGGGATGGCTGCAGGAGAAACAGATTGCACCAGCAGATTGAACAGCTGCAACAGGCTGGGCCGCATCCAGCAGATACAGGGGAGATGGTGTCAGCTGCATCAGGTGAGTGGCACGCAGTGCATGGAGGGTTGCTTGAGGGTGAGAATGTGCGGGAAGAAAGGGTGGGAAAAGCGCACAGGAAGAAGAAGCATTCTTGTCGGCGGTGCCACGAATCGGATTTGTCCTCATCATCATCTTCCGACACATCTACAGGGTCATCGGGAGTGGAGCAGGGGTGTCAAATTGCGAGTGGCCTCGAGGGGCGAGTGGCACTGATTCAAGGATGGGCAGGCCGGAGGGTTGGACCAGCGACGGTAGCATCTTTCCGGAGTTATGGGAAGGGGTCCCAAAGAAGTTGCGACGTAAGATAAAGAAGCGACGCTATATAGATATTTTCCGATTGCTTGAAGGTCGGAAGAGGTCGGGGAGAGTAGAAAAAAGCGAAGAGAGGATGAGAAAGCGGGTAGGCTTCGGAAGGTCTCGCGTAATGTAGTCAATTGGACGAGGGCTTTCTTGCGTTTGGCGAGTGTTTTAGGGTCGTCACTATCTGGAACATCAGGGGATGTTTACTGGCTTATGCAGATCGATATTGGAGGCTTTGCAGAATCACAAAAGATGGGTGTGGTTAAATTATGACGTGCGTTTTAGGGATAAAATGGAAGAGAACAAAAGGACTAACTTTGGGGCACGCAGGACATTAATCTGTGGCTGACGCAGATGTCGGTCAGAGCAGGGGTGGGGGGGTGGGGGTGGGAGAAAGGGAGGACCCGGGGCAAGTGCAGGCGTGGGCCGTTTCTTTCGGGCTGGCAGGACCACGATGCAACCAACACGGCTACGGGCGGAGTTGGGGACGTGTGTTGGAGGTTTAATAAGTCCTCTTGCCCGTTCCCAGTCTGCAAGTTCAGACATGTTTGCTCAGCGTGTGGCAGGGCACACGCGGCAGCAAAGTGCATCAAAAAAGGGGCTGCTACCCCCCTGTTGCCTGCCTCCAAGCAATAATGTGGGGTTTGGTTTGGCCCCCATACCGATATGGGTGGAAGGCTTTAGTCAAGTGGCTTCGCCACTACCCAAAGCAGGAGGATAAGGAGGTTTTGCAAAGTGGTTTTTTTGGTTGGGTTTTCTTATACCAGTTCATGGAAGGGTAGAATTCAAGACGGCGATGAAACTCCTACTCGATATGACGCTTCGCGTCGACAGTTTCTGGAGAAGTTGACGGCTGAGTTGAATGAAGGCAGAAATAGCGAGTTCCGTTTGAGAATCAGCCTTTCCCGAATTTAGTGGTCTTGCCGTTAGGCATAATACCTAAGAAAGAACCAGGGAAGTTCAGGCTAATACATAATTTGTCTTTTCCGCTGGGGGCTTCGGTAAATGATCACATCCCTCGGGAGTTGTGTTCAGTGCCCTATGCGTCATTTGATAGGGCAGTAGAGTTGGTCAGGAAATGCGGGCACAAGGCCTTAATGGCTAAGGTTGATATCGATCTACTTTCCGCTTGTTGCCAGTGCATCCGTCGGCATTTCACTTATTAGGTTTTCGATTTGAGGAAGGGTTTTATTTCGATAAATGTCCTGCCGATGGGTTGTTCGATTTCTTTGTGTGTATTTTGAAAAATTCAGTACCTTTCTGCAGTGGGCACTGGTGCGGAAAGTCAACTGGACGAATGTTGTACCATACCTAGACGATTTCTTGTTTGTAGGAGCAGCCCATTCAGAGGTCTGCGGAGCACTTTTTAAACAGGTTCGTGGATTTGGCTCGCGACTTGGGTATGCCGTTGGCGGTCGGTGGCAAGACCGAAGGCCCAGCAATGAAGATCACGTTCTTGGGAGTGGAGCTGGATTCCGAGAATATGGTGGCCCATCTGCCTGCTGGAGAAGGTTGTGAGGTTGTGGGTATTGATGGCTAATGTGTTGGCATCAGCTAAATTAACGTTGAAGGAAATGCAGGATTTAATAGGATCGCTGAATTTCGCCTGCAGGGTAATCCCTATGGGTAGGGTATTCATTAGGCGTTTGGTGGCATCAACGGCTGGGGTGCATAAACTACATCACCGCATTAGAGTTTCCAGAGTGAATGCGGGAGGATTTGTGGGTATGGGATGTCTTCTTGAGAGATTTTAATGGGACATCGTTGCTGATGGAGGCGGAGATCTCTAGCGAAGATTTGAAGCTATACACGGATGAGGCAGGCGGTATAGGTCTTGGAATTTATTTTGGAGGGGCGTGGTGCACAGATAAGTGGCCGCAAGCAGGCATGACGCGGGACTGTCCAACAATATCACCTTCTTGGAACTTTTTCCCATTGTTGGTGGTCTTGGCGTTATGGCCGGATAGGCTGCGCAAAACCGCAGGGTGGTTTGGTGATGTGATAACGAGGCGGATCGTCAGCGTATAGTTAATCATTACACCCCACGATGTGTGCAGGTTGCGACTTTAATGAGGGACGTAGTATTGGCATGCTTGCTTTTGAACGTGTCGATAAAGGCTCGACATCTTCCAGGGCATACTAATGCGATTGCTGATGCTCTTTCCCGTTTACAGTGGGACCGGTTTCGGATGTTGGTGCCAGAGGCGGACACAGAAGGGTTCGTGGTCCTGTGGAACTTATGAAGCTTTGGTCCAGGAGAGATGAAGAATCTGCTGCGGAGTTCGGTGGTCACAGTGGACATGGTCTGCATATCGGCGAGGTTGCGAGAAAGTGGTTTGCATTTCTGGTAACTCGAGGGTGGCAGGCAGGGGCGGTATCAATTTTAATAGGGCAGTATATTATTTTTGCTAAAGAAAGTGGGGTCCGCCAGATCATCAGTGCACAACCATCAGGCGGGTTTTTAATTGTTTGCGAGATCAGGGGGATGGGGCTTTCCGGCAGGGGGCTTCCAAAGCCCGGAGGCTGCTGCTAGGGTAGGAGCACGCGAGGCCGACACCACAGGACGACCGGCGGACGATTACACCTGATGTTGCTTATGCGATTATGCCAGGCCTTATTCTAGTGTGGCGGCTTCTCAGTATGAAGCCATACTTTTCTGGGTGGCTCTTAGTCTGGCATTTTTTGGCGCTTTCAGGGCGGGAGGAGTTTGGTTGCAAACTCTAGCCAGGCTGGAGTTGGTTGCAGTTTGCAACGAAAGCAGGTCCAAGTTGAGAAGGGCAATTACGAGTGCTACCTAGCAAAATCAAAGACTGACCAGCAAGGGAGAGGCTTGTGGGTGGTCCTGAAGGAGATTGGGGTCTGGTAACCTGCCCCTGTAGCCACAGTGAGGGACTTCTTACGGATGCATTTGAGGGTGGGATGTTCATCATCAAGAATGCAAGACTGTTGACACGCTTTCAAGTGCTGCGGTTGGTCTTGCAGTGGATAGGTGAGGACCCGCATTCTTTTCGTATTGGTGCGGCAACCAGTGAGGCGGCAGCTGGCTTATCAGACTGGCAGATACAAAGTATTGGCAGATGGCGGTCTAGGGCGTTTATGGGATACGTGCATCTGTAAGGTGCAATGGCAGATGGGTTATCCTGTGATATTAACTGAATTTTTTCTCTTGCAGACAGGGTGCAGAGTGTTCGGGGCTGTTGGATGATGGGGCATTCCTTCATGTACTGGGCTGGTCAGCGAGCAGCGGTGAGCCTATCGGGCGTAACCTTGGACTCAATGTTGCTGTGGTGTCGGTTTCATGGCTGGGTGAGCGGGGACTACGTTGGAAGCAACTGATGCCTTTGCTTCGACACCATGAGCGACTACGGAGCCCGCCATCTATTATACTGTTGCATTTGGGGGGCAACGACTTGGTGTCGTGGACATGCAAGAGGATCTTGCTGTGGTGCTAAGAATGTTTCGGGGGGTATTTTAATATGGTCTGATATCATCCCAAGGCCTGCATGCTGGAGCCAGCGGCGTTGGTCACGAGGGCTGATGAAATTAATCGCCAGATAGGACAATGGGTATATGAGCAGGGAGGTTGGCAAGTCAAACATTCATGGATGGAAATTGATTGTGGGGACTTGTATCGGGAGGATGGGGTGCATCTTTCCCCGGAGGGGGTGGATTTGCTGTTGAATGACTGGCGGGAGGCCTTGGAATGCGTGCTTCAGAGGGGCATGCTGGTTGCAGCTTGATATCTGGGGGGCGGCACAGGGACATTAAGTTGTCTGTGCCGCTGGCGGGATCCCTGAGGTTTCTGGACCCGGACAGCCCCTGGCAGACTTTTGCTATTGACATGGCGAAGTCAGGAAGGGGTGCTAGGAAGTTGACAATGGCCTGACTGTAGCCGAGCAGAGGCGAGGTCAGCTTGCTAATTGCATGGCTGGTGATGCATCGCTACGCTGCTGTGTTTTGAGAATTATTATGGTTGTTAATGTTCAATATGTTAAAGATAATAAAGCTGCAACCAGTTGTTTCCAAAGAATGGTTTTGTGTGTGAAGTTTGTTGGAAAAGGGGGGAGGAGTAGGGTGAATTGCGGGGGGGTGATGGTATCAGGGTGGAGCACAGGGTCCGACTACCCCAGTTACTAGGAGTTTCATGTGCTGTATCTGTACTGTGGTTGGGTCACTCGTCACCATAATATTGTATAATGCCCTCCTTGTCCCTCTTTGATTTCTCATTTTCCCCTTTGTGCTAGGTTGATTTGTTCTTATCTTCCATTTTATTGGGGATTTTTTATTCATGTCTTTTAAGTTATGCATTTCAGTGACAGCATAGTTACTCACCTGTAACAGGTGTTCTCCAGGAGCAGCAGGAATCAGTCCTCACATATGGGTGACGTCGGCGCCGACCTAGCCCTCCGCGGAGCAATTTTTCCCCAGCTTTCAAAGAAAGCCTTTGGGAATTGCAGCGCGCATGCGCGGTCCTCTTCCCGCCCAAGAGTGTCATCTTGCTCAGTCAATGACATAGCTAAAAGACAGCAAAAATTAGCAAAAAACGAAAGCATACACTGGCAACTCCAAGGGGAGGAGGGAGGGTTGTGAGGACCGATTCCTGCTGCTCCTGGAGAACACCTGTTACAGGTGAGTAACTACGCTTTCTCCAGGACCAAGCAGGAAGTCAGTCCTCACATATGGGACTCCCAAGCTTAAGGCTACCGGAGACCCTAAGCACAAAAATGAGCTCCCTCTAGCTCAGCAGCACAGAAGTAAGGAATCTCTCTGAATACGTCTCCAACCCGGTAGCCCAACATCCGGGATGGCGGGTAGGAGTTGCCTATACCTCGAAGAGGTTACGGAGGACTGCCTGTCCGAAAGCACTGTCCCTGCGGAACTCCCTCTCCAGGCAGTAATGGGCTGCAAAAGTCATGGCTTGAAGACCAAGTAGCGGCCCGGCAGATGTCTGCCAACGGAACAGTGCGGAGGTAAGCCACTGACGTAGCCTTCGCCCGAACACGATGAACGGTGACTCTACCTTCCAGCACGAGGCCCACAGCCTCGTAAGCCCAAGCGATGCAGTCCGCAATCCAGATGGACAGAGTACGCTTGGAGACAGGGAGCCCCAACTTGTTGGGATCATAAGACACGAAGAGCTGAAAACCGCCCTTCGGTGCTCCCCGCGTACTGTCCAGGTAGAAGTTTAGCGCTCTTCTACAGTCCAGGGTATGCAGGACCATTTCAGCTCGGCTAGAGTGTGGCCTGGGAAAGTAGGTCGGAAGTACCACCTCCTGGTTGATGTGAAAAGGGGAAACCACTTTAGGAAGAAACTTCGGGTGAGTCCCACAGGACTACCCGGTTCTTGTAGAACCTAGTGTAAGGAGGATCAGATACCAGGGCCTGCAGCTCACTAACACGTCTAGCAGAAGTGAGGGCCACCAAGAACAAGGTTTTCCAGGAAAGAAAACGAAGAGGACAGGTAGCCATAGGCTCAAAAGGCGGACAGGTTAGCCGCCTGTAAAACCACATTGAGATCCCAGTTCGGGGCTGGCGGGCGCAAAGGTGGTTTTAAGGAGTAGGAGGCCTCGGAGAAAACGAGCCACCAGAGGGTGGCTGGAAAGAGGTCTACATCCACCGGTAGGTGGTACGCAGAAATAGCACTGAGGTGGACCTTGAACCGAGATGGACTTAAGTCCAAGATTGGAAAGGGAAAGCAAGTACTGCAAGACCACTGATGTTGAACAGGAGAAGGGGTCTTGCGACTGCTGAGTACACCAGACGGAGAACCGCGCCACTTAAGAGCGTAGGACTTCCGGGTGGAAGGCCTCCTGGAGGCCAAGACGACCTCTTCCACATCTTGGAGGTAGCTGGAAGAGGAGCAAGGACTACCCTTTCAGCAGCCAGGCCATCAGATGAAGGGACCGAAGGTTGGGGTGCAGGAGCGTCCCCTGATCCTGCGAGAGGAGGTCGGGCTGAAAACCCCAGAGGAAGAGGGTGTCCACCGCCAGCTGCATCAGAAGCGTGAACCAAGGTTGTCTCTGGCCACCGGGGAGCCACTAGGATCACCGACGCCTTGTCTCTGAGAACTTTGAAGAGCGTCCGAGACACCAGAGGCATGGGTGGAAAGGCATACAAGGCCCTGTGGACCATGGAATCAGAAAAGCATCCGCCGCTACCCGGAGAGGATGCGGCTGTCGAGAGCAGAATCTGGGAAGCTGCCGGTTCAGAGGACTGGCGAACAGATCCATGGTGGGGAGGCCCCACCGGAGAAAGATCCGCTGAACCACGAGCGGATCCAATCTCCACTCGTGCGGTTGGAGGATCCTGCTCAGTTTGTCTGCCAGGTAGTTTTCTTGACCTGGGAGATAGACAGCTTTGAGGACGATGTTGCGATGGACGGCCCAAGAGCAGAGCTTCCGTGCTTCCTGACAGAGAAGGAAGGAGCCGGTTCCGTCTTGTTTGTTCACCGTAGAACATGGCAACCTGATTGTCTGTCTGGACAAGTTACCGACCGCGTGAGAATCAGGTGAGAGAAGGCTTTGAGCGCTAGGCGGATGGCTCTGAGCTCCAGGAAGTTGATCTGCTGAGCGGACTCCCAAGGATCCAGAGACCCTGATTACAAGTCCCTTGGCAATGTGCTCCCCAACCCTGGAGAGAAGCATCGGTCGTCAGGACCTGAGAATGTGTAGGGGGCTGAAAAGTCACCCCCAGCACTAGGTTTAGTAGATGAAGCCACCATCGCAGAGAGGAGACCAGCTGGTCGGAGATCTGTACGGAGTCCGCTAGGCTCCCAGTGGCCTGATGCCATTTGTTTGCGAAGGCACCATTGAGCAGGTCGCATGTTCAGGCGGGCATTGGGGGTTACATGGACCGTGGAAGCCATATGGCCGAGCAGTCTCAGAAATTGCCTGGCCGAGACCAGGGAATGCTGTGAAAGCGGCTGGCGAGATCCATGAGCCTTCGTGCCCTGTCCAGAGGCAGGAAGGCCCGCGCCTGAAAAGTGTCCAACCTGGCGCCGATGAATTCTAGATCTTGAGAGGGGAGCAAAGTGGACTTTGCGAAGTTTATGACAAAACCCAAGTGCTCGGAGCAGAGCCACAGTGCGATGAGTAGCCTGAGTAGCTTCTTGGGCAGACTGGGCCCTGATGAGCCAGTCGTCCAGGTATGGGAACACAAAGACCTTGAAGTCTCAGATAGGCCGCCACCACTGCTAGGCATTTGGTGAACACTCTGGGGGCGGAGGATAGGCCGAAAGGCAGTACTCTAGTACTGGTAATGGTGTCTGCCCACAACAAACCTGAGGTATTGTCTGTGGTCTGGATGAATAAGGATATGAGTATACGCATCCTTTAGATCTAAGGAGCATAGCCAGTCTCCCTGCTGGAGGTAGGGCAGCAGGATTCCAAGGTAAGCATTTTGAACTTTTCCTTTGCAGGAACTTGTTGAGGTTCCGCAAGTCTAGGATGGGTCTGAGGCCTCCTGTTTCTTTTCGGAATCAGGAAGTATCTGGAATAAAACCCTTGACCCCTCAGGTGGTGGGGCACCGGTTCCACGGCTTGATCCTGAAGAAGACTTGCTAACTCCTGAAGGAGTAAGTCCCTGTGCAGAGGGAGTCTGGAAGGCTCCCCTGGAAAGTAGGAGGGAGGTACCTGGTGAAAAATGAAGAAGATAGCCCTTTTGCACTATCTGAAGCACCCATGTATCTGTGGTGATGGCGGACCACCTGTGGGCAAAGTGGACCAGTCGGCCCTCCTGTGCTGAGAGAAACCAGCTGAGGGGGAGAGGCTATGCTGATAAAGTCAAAAACCCCCACCCTGCTTAGCAGGGGCCGGTGGTGCAGGCTTTGGGGCTTGCTGCCTACGGACCCATTAAACCCGTCCCTTGGCCTGCTTCCTCCCTGCGGGGGAGCTGGTGAGGCCTGATACTGAGGGTAGTATTTATAGGCAGCACCTTTCCCTCGGGTAAAAGGGCTTTTTCCCCGAGGCCCTTCCTTCTTCTTTTGAGAAGGGGCAGAGGTCTTCCCTCGAGAGACGAGTCCTGGTGAGAGTCTCCGTCTCGATTTGTGCAGCCTTCTCATCCATGGGCTTTGCCAAAGAGGTTATCACCTCGGCAGGGGACATCGACCAACTTGTCCTGTACCCAGGGCTCGAGGTCGGACGTCTGAAGCCAAGGCTGGCGGCGTCCACCGATGCCGGCCGCGGCTACTCGAGCCGCAGCCTCAAAACCATCATAGGCTGCTCGAGAGATATACTTGGAGCACTCCCGAATACCAGTAGACAAGGACTGGAACCTCTGCATAGGTTCGTCGGAGAGACCAGCAGAGAACCCGTCTATTTCCTTAGCCAGGTTCCTCGGAGATACATGCCCCTGTAGAGCTGGTATGTCTGGACTCGACAAGCAAGCATCGAGCCCTGGAAGCACTTCCTACCGAGGGCAGCCAGGCTTCGGTCTTCCCTACCAGGGGGCACCGAGTAGTGCATTTTTTTGACTCTTCAGTCTATGCATGGCCGATTCCACCACCATGGAATGGTGCTGGTAGTTGTGCCTTTTGGAACCCGGGGCTCTTGCGGACTCGATAAATGGAATCGACCCGCTTGCTTAACACCGGCGACGACGCCGGGCTCTCCCACATGCTGAAGAGAAGCTGTTCCAGCATGGTAGGAACCGGTACTATCAAGGCCTCCTTCGGTGGTGAGTCATATTGGAGGGCATCAAGTTCTTAGACTCGAGGCTCGTCCTCGGGATCCGCAGGGAATGCCAAGGCTTTTGCCATATCCCTCACGAAGTCCGAGAACCGGGTATCCTCCGGGGGGACCGTCTCCGAGGTTCGGACTCGGGGGAGTCCCGATTGGACACCACCGAGTCCGAAAGGAACCAGGTGACTCTTCGTCCTCAGATTCCCAGGCCGACTCCTCGGAGGAGGAGTCGATCGTGCTCCGGTCGGGCGGGGCACTGAAGCCATCCGCCCCGACGCCAACGGAGTCGGCGTCGACGACCTCGGTCCCGAACGGGAGGCCGAAGGAGACCTCGACCGAGGATCGACCTCGAGCCCTCATGGACTCGAGGATCGGCTCGGTCTTCCGGGGTCGATTGTGGAGGTTCGACGGTTCCCTGCGGTGGGGGGTCGTGTGGGCAGAGGGGGGAGGACCAGCGAGGAATCCCCAGCGATGCCTACTGCGTCATGCCCGCTGCTGGTCCAAGAAGCAGACACTGCACTCCAATGCCGTCACCTGAGGTCCGGAGCTCAGGAGGACCCCAGCAGCCCCGCGACGTTCCGGGCCCCGACGGCGTCGGCCCCGACGTCGGGTCCCCTTCGGGGAGGGCAAGTCCAACGACGGACAAACCGTACGTTTACGTGATCGGGTCGTCGCCATTAAAGTCCATCCAGCAATTCCTACTTTCGAGTCGTGATGATGTTTTCGACGGCCATCCTCTCTTGCCGACTCCAAGGACCCGGGACGGGAATCTTTGGGAGCTATGGCGACCTGGCCCTCGTATGAACCAGGAGCGTCCAACCGAGTGCCCGCCCCCCTCTCTTGCGGGTTGCTCTTCTTCCGATGAATGCTCCCGGGTAGGAGACCCCCTTTTCAGAGGAACTGTACCGACGATTTTTTCCGTCTCTCCATCTCCTTTGATTGTTCTAGCTTTTTCTCTCACTCCCGAGATGGGTCGAAGCCTCTGACGAGGGTGCCGAGCCCGGCCGGAGTCAGAAGAAGATACGTTCCCCCGCTGGTGCTGCCCGACTCCTCAATGCTTTGTTGGAGGACATTGTTGAGGGCCGCATGGCCCGCAGAATCATGGGGTCATGATCTGGGCGCGGGGAGGTGAGGGCAAGCGTAGGCAGAAGTCGTGAGTGTCTGTAAGAGACATAAGTTTCATTACAGAGGTCACACTTTTTGAAAACCACTGGCCGCCATCGGGGGAAAAAGGGCCCGCTGCGAGGGGGGGGGGTCGAACGACCGGGCAGGGCCAGTGTAAAAAGGAAAAAAGCGCCGAAATCTGTCACGAAGGACAAAAAACCGAAAAATAAAGGACGGACGTCGCAACCAGCCGTCGGCGAGTCCGGGCGGGACAAAGAATCCGGCGTGCGAACCGGGGAAAGAAAAAAACAGAGAAAAATAGATAAATCAACTTTTCTGCGGGGAATCACAGTCAACGTCTGTAGGGTCTCCGTGGAAAAAAGAAGACTGAGAGCCAATATGGCACCCTTGGGCGGGAACGAGGAACCGGGAACGCATGCGCGCTGCAATTTCCCAAAGGCTTTCTTGAAGCTGGGGAAAATTGCTCCGCAAGGGCTCCGTCGGTGCGCAGACGTCACCCATATGTGAGGACTGACTTCCTGCTTGGTCCTTGAGGAACTCTAGTTACCTTTTTAATGATTAACTCTGCACTCTTATCCTGTTTTGTTTTTAATCTTTCATTTTAACGGTTTTTGGTTTTAACATTGTGTTTTTTTGTTTTCCATTTAATTTTATTGATGGTTGTGCAATAAACAATACAAACCATTCTGGAATAATCTTTTTATAACATTTTGATCAAAAAGCTATTGTCAGCCTGGTTATTATTCCCTAATAACTTGTACAATAATGCATAAGGATCTACCCTAAAAACTCCCCCCTCCCCTTCTATTATACATACTCATTCTCCTACCACACCGTTTCCTTCATTTCTTTGTTTAGCACGGGAGGGGATAGATAGTGTGTAATGCTTTTAATGCTCCAATTTTGTTCCCCCGGGGCACCCGCCATGGGAAACCTTCCATTGGAAATAATCACTACCCCATACATCCTGCCTTGTCACCTTACATTAACGCTATCCATACCTCTTCTGTCCTCCCCTTATACTCCTTCCTAGTGTCATCGTTTCACTGCACGCTCACCCTGGTCGTGTCCATGCCATACCTCCACCACTTATTGTCCACCCCCTGTGCCAGACTCCTCCCCTCCCCCTCGCGCCAAACCTCCAACCAATCTCCAGACCCGCCTGCCAATATACCACCTCACTTTTTCCCCCTGTTCCCCCGTTCCTCAACTCTGGGTTAATTTATGCATCAATCTCACCCTCAGCCCCTCGCACAAAGTGGTGCTATTCGCCAGCTGTGGTGTATGCTCCTTTCCCCCCCCCCCCAATGCTGGGCTATCTCCACATCGAGGCTGCTGGCAATACAGTGGTGCAGGTAACCCCCTCTTTCCTGTCTTGAAATGTCATCATGCGAGTGTGATGCAGGCACACCTGGGCGACCACTGGCCTCTGGTCTCCCATGCAAGCTATCCCCAGTCATGTTGTTAATCCCCCCTCGATGACCTGCGCCCAATAAGCCTGTATCTTGTCACAATTCCACCACATATGCATCCTAATCCCCTCTCCTAGCACATCCCCGCCAGCATAGGTCATCCTGTCCCTTCCCCGCCTGCTGTAGCGACGCAACGGGCGTCCAGTACCATCTGTATAATATTTTGATATGCATTATTCTTTAATTTGTGTAGCTTATGGACCGCAGAAGCGATCGTCTGGGAGTAATTTTCCCCCAAGCCTCTACAAAAGGTCCCAACACACCTCCATGTCCCTCCTCCCCATTTCAACAATGAAGGTTTAGCTTGCATTCAACCAGTTCTCCATTAGGCCTGTTATAAATTCTGGACAAAGTCCCCTTTTGCCCATGGGGGCTGGTGGGGGCGCGAACATAGGGGGCCTCAAACCAGCCTCTAATGTTCCCTCGTAATCAGTCTCTCCGGATATACCCTCGGTGTTGCCGTACAAAGTGGGCTAAGTTGCATATAGGCAAACTGATCACTCTCTTTCCACCTATATAGGTCCTTAATGCCTTCAAACCATAAAGTCCCCCGGGAGTGTAAATAATTTGGTTGAATGGTACAACAGCCCATTTTTTTGCCCATCTACGTAAGATTTTGCTCTCCAGGGGCCCCTGGCACCCGCTTCGAAGCAAGCCTCCCAGCGTCATCCCCTGTATATAGCCTTGGGTGAACTTGAACTAGCCTGGTGTTTTATTGCGCTGTCCAAAATTTTTCAAACTATTCTGCCACCATTGGGGTTGAGCAAATGCGTGTCGGGACCTTTACCTCCCCCTGACGAGATCCACTCCTTTCTAGTCTCGCGCCGACCCCCAGCCACCAGCTCATGCTTCATTTGGATCCCATGGTGTTGGATGTTTTCCCTTTGCCACTCGTTAAATTCGTTTTTTAATTGGTGCTGCCTCATAGTAATTTTGCGTATATTAGGCACACCCCACCCCCCCTCACCCTTTGCCTTTTGCAATACCCGCATTGTGGTCCCAACCTTTGGGCGCCTCTGGCACACCTCATATAAACCTGTTAACTAATCTTTGTATCCTTCCTCAAACTAGTCGGACGCACCCATATCGTGAGCGTCTGAAACAAAAACAAGCAATCTGGGCACAAGCATCATTTTTAAACCGTCACAATACTGCGCGCCCTCCAAACTATGAGAGAGAGATATCCCCTTCCCCACCCTTCCAACCAATCTCAATCTTCCCCAAAACCCTCCCGATAGTTCAATTTATATATAACTCTGTTCTCGATTTTATTACTTATATCCAGATGCCAAGGTACCTTATACTTTCCCGAGCCCACTTAAAGGGTATTTCTTAGCCAGTAGGTGTAGCTTAACCCTCTCTTTGAAACCGTTAAATTTAAAATTTTCCAATTTTGTCCAGTTTGATTGTGAAGCCCGATATTTTACCATAAGTCCTTCCACAACTCAAACACACATAACTATAGATAGACCTACGTGCGGGGTCCTGCCAAGCTTAATGAATTTATTTATTTATAGTCTCTTCTATACCACACTATTCAGCCATCAGCGCGGTTTTACAGTGGAAAAAGAAAAAAAAAAAAATTTTTTGTTGTTTTTTACACATTTCCGATGGTACTTTGTGTTTACCAGTTGAACAGGCATAACCAACTTGGATAACAGGGGGTAAACTATTTACAATTTATAAACATAATCATGAACTCTTCCTTGTTTCTGTCTTAGGGGGTCTTGGGAGAACTGTGAGGGGGTTGGAGGTGTCCTTGCATTGGTTACTGGTGTAATACAAGAGGAAGAGGTGGTGTTTCACAGTGTGTCGTTTTCTGATTGCAAATAGATCCGGGATTGCTCTGATGCCTGAGGGAGGCTGTTTCAACACCTTGGTGCACGAACTTGAAAAGCTCTGTCTGCTGTTGCTTTGGTGCATTGTGTTATGGATTTTGGAAACTACTAGTGTGTTGAGTGTTTTACTAGTCCGTTCTGGGCTGTTTGGGGGTTGGGGTGGGGGTTACTGAGGGTTACTGTCCCATATATCATCCGCGAACAATGAAAATTTTATATTCACACCGCCTCACTTTTATGCCTATGTATATCCTGCCGATCTCTATATCCGCCTGGGCAAAAGGCTCTATTGCTAAGGCAAACAATAGAACGTGATAAAGGGCAGCCCTGCCTCGTGGCCCCTCCCCTGATCAAAGAAATTCGAATGGGTTGGCGCCCATGTCATCAACCCGCACACATGCGTTTGGGATTTTCTTAGAGCTCCTTCACGCCAGGTTAAAAACTCCGGTTGGGCCCCAAACCCCAATTTTCTCGCAGCACTTGGAAGAGAAAGGGCCATGACCCCCTGATTGCAAAGGCCTGACTCCGCTTCCATCCGAAGTCGAGCGCCTCTTCCCCGCTCTGCTCGCTAGACCATATGATGTTACGGATCTTCCTGATATTGTCTGCGACCTGTCTACCTGGAATTAAGCCAGCCCGGGCCTGATCATGGGTTGGTAATCGATTTCCCAATACACTTAATTTAGTCTCATGGTGAGTATCTTAGCTAGGAGTTTAGCATCCAAATTAATCAGGGAAGATGGGCCTAGAGGAATGCACACTCTTGTGGGTCCTTTCCCCTCCTTATGGATTACTGTTATAACCCCCCCACCCCCATCGTATCCCGCTAACTTCCCTCTCCCTCCCGTGGTTGGTTAATCCTCATCAGAGGCCCAGTTAAAAGGTCCTCCAAAATTTCCTATACAATCTGGCTGATAATCCGTCCATGCCCAGTAGCTTTCCTTCTTCTAACTTTTAACTGCTTAATTGGCACTCCACAACTCTCCTCTTCCTGTATGGGTTTGTTAATTTCCTCCTCCTGTTCTCCGCTCCCCCAATTTAGCGCACTTTATGGAATCTAGACACATTTTCACCTCCTCCCGCGTTTGTGGTAGGGGGGTCTCAACAATTGCTATTTCCAGCTCCTTGATAAAATGTCCTTAAAAAGCCAACTCCCTAATCTCCCCATCTTTAGTCACCACCAACTCTCCTCCCTTCTTGCAAACTCCTATTATATGGCAGCAAAAAGCTTCTGTTGTTGTCAAGGCTTTCTGCGCTAGGGGTACCGGGGTCCCCAGCCTTATGTCCCCCCCTCGAATACCGTCCCTGCCTTAGAAGCTGCATCTGGTATTGTTATCTTTTCCCGGGCGCTGCAATTTCATTGAGCTGCGCTTCGGGTCGATAACAGTACCTATCCTCTATAACGCATTCCCCCCCTCCCCTGCCCATCCAATTCTTCTTCCAATGTCCAGCAAATGTTCCCCCCCTCACGATCCGCTCTCTCCTGCCCTCACCGTTTCCTTCTTTTTCCTTGCCCCCCATTTGATTAATACTCTCTCTATCACTGTCCTTGGTACCCATCCATACTCCTCCCCACGTCCGGCCTCCCCATTAATCGTTAAATTGAAAATTTTCACGGGTTCTCCTCTCTCTACTTCAGTTCCTCCTATGAACCCTCTCATTCTCCAAAAGTGACTCAGTTGAGTCCTCCAAAACCTTATTCCCAGTGGGCACCTTCCATCTGCTGGCCTTAGCAGGCTCACCCACACCACCCGGGGCAATGATCTGGACCAGGTTAATGGACTCCATTTTCATTTCCAGCCCCTGTTATCTTTCCTAACCTTTACAGACCCCACCCTCTTCTGGAAGACCCAGATGCATCATCAATATGTGAGTCAAGACACCAATGTAACTGGCGAATTAGGTCTTGAGGAAATTGGTCTCCTTCCTGGGTGCTTGCAAAGTCCGCCACGCGTCTACTTAGAGACAATGCTGTTCTAACAAAATTAATTGATACCTTCGTTTCCTATCTCCCTCCCCCCCTCTTACCCTCGTCTCGGGTATCTCCGCTGTACGCATCCCCGGGCCTGGGCCTTCCCACGTTAAATTAAAATCTCCCCCACATATAAGGATAACCGTCCCCCTGCTTCGCCACCTCCTCATTGTCAGTGTTTGTCCAGAATTCACGCTGTGGCCCCCTGTTGGTGCATACACATTCACAACACAGTACCATACATTCACCGCCGACCCACCTTCACATCAACACGCGACTAAAACAACCTCATCTCCCCTCCCCTCTTTACATCGCCTTACCACCGATTTGCACCTTGCATCTTTAAACCGAGTTGGGTGAAGAGTATAGCCTACCCACCGTCCCTTCTTCTTCTCTACAGTATTTGATGCACACGCCCCATATCCTTTAGGCTTAACCAGGTACTCTGTTGTTCTTGTCAAGTGCGTTTCCTGACATCATGACTATAGCACACCGTTCTGGCGGGCTATCTCTGGTGGACAATTTCCGCCGTTTTAAAAATGGCGAGTTAAGCCGCATTCACCATTTAATGTGACTATTTTTAACGGTCACCCATTTCTTCCACTGCCTCCCCTCCCTCCCCCTTCCTGAACCCCCTAGCCCTTGAGTCCCCATCCCCGCCCCTCCCCTCCTCCCACCCTCCCCGACCCCCCTATCCTCCCCCGCTCTCATTAAGAGATAAGCGTCTTCCATAATGGTGACCAGTTATCGGGCCATGCCTGTCTCTATCTTCTCCCCCCTCCCCCTTCTCAGCTTCTCCCCTAAAAAAACAAAAAGAAAAAAAACAGACAGACCCTGAAATCCCCCCGTCTCTCCCCCGTCCCAACCCCTCCCTTCTATCCTCCCCTCTCCACCTCGTTTTGCTTGACCCCCCGCTCCCTAACGCTCTAACCCCTCCATCCCCCCCTCAGTATCAAACTGTTTCCCGCATATATCCAGGAAAAACATACCAATACAAACTTTTAAACCTCAAAGTCCTTAAGTTTCAACCGTCGCCCTGCGCTGCTTCCTGTAATCCTGGACTCTCCTCTGTATTCAGCCACAAAGCACGCCGCCGCTCGTATCAACCCCTCCCGGAAACTCCATCCCTCTCCCCAGATGTGTGGACTGACTATCTATGCCATCTCTGAATGCTCCTCTTTTGGGTTGGAGGGCATCGCAGTGTTTGCCTGTGCTCCTACTGGCCAAGAGGGCCTCCCCCCCTTCTGGTATGTTAGGGAGGCACCAGTCTCTGAGGGCCCAGGGGTCTCTCTCTGAGCACAAGTCCGACACCTTTCCCGCTCTGGTTTGCACCCCGTCCTGTACTTCGCCCTTAAATGTAAGCACTATCACTATCAACCACTAACACTAGCCCAAATGGTAAACACCACGTGTACATCTTATATCCCTCTTTTCATTTTCGCAAAGTATCGTCACCCTCAATGCACATAACCCTCTTTGAAGTTTCGTCTACCTTTTGTAGCGTTCCTTTAGTAGAGAGATCCCTGAAATATCTCCCCATAGGATGTTCTTCCCAAGATAATACCATGTCGCACTTGTTCCTTTTCCTTTCCATTAAAATTCCTTGGGGTGGGCTTTTCCCCCCCACTTCCTTTTTCCCCCGTTCCTTTATTCCTCTCCGCGCGCAACAGTACCCTTCTTGATTTTAAAAGAGCTGAGGCACACTACTATGTCTCTTGGTTTATTATCTCGTATCAGAGGCCCAAGCCTCGTTGTGGCTCGGCTCACTGTGCGAAGATTCTAACGGCATGTCCTCCCTGTAAGTCTGCAGATACCACTAAGGGCTCTAAAAAGTTTTTAGCAGAACTTCTTCACAATTTCGGTATTGAGGTTCTTTCTGGAAGCCCTCGGACCCAGAGGTTACATCTCCTGGATCGATCTTCCAAATCACACAGGTACACTAAAAAAAATTTTTTTTTAAACTGCCTCTAATGTTTCGATTGCTTTTTAACGGTTTTGGTGCGCTAGAATCCAAATCTTGTAACCAATTTGCTCCATCACGTACAGATTGTTTTGCTACAGTGGTTTAGCAGTTTGAGGTGAACGGTTTGTCAGATTGCGTGCGAGTCGAGATAAAAGTTCCTTGGATGAATTCGTTTATACTAATTGTTTAATAATTATTCAAATAAAGAATAAAGAAAATTGTAACAAGGCAGCACATAAGAATAGAGTAATGCAAACGAAACCAACTGTGATGGTAGCAAATTAGTCTGCACTTAAAACAGCCACATACATGTGCACAAACATTGAGCATATAAGAGCGAGGTTAGACACAAAGCAAAGCAAAGAAATGTGCAAAAAATGTTGTATACAGGTATGTATGTAAGAATAGACAAAACGCAAACCGCACCATTGCAATCCATGGACTACAAACACCCGATGGTGTGAAAATAAAATTCTAATAAATGAGATCCGACACTGTGGTAATAACTAGCAAATTTTTATTTCAAAGTTTAGTCAAAACATGATATTGGTCAACACAGTTTAGATGTTAAAGTCATTCTTGTGTCAACCAATCTCCTGGTGGGCCCGTTTCTCTTTCGTCTTCCCCCCAATGCTTCTCCTTGTGCGCTGCTTGGCGTATTATTTTCATCTGGGGTTTCCCGCAGCAGCAACCAGCATAAATCAGCCATCATAGTAGTGTTCCATCTTACCCTTGGTACCTTCTCTCGGCTTCCTTGATGTCCTGGTGAAACCTTTCAACCTTGTTCGTTCAAAACTGTACACCCCAAGTTTTCGGGAAAGTAGTTCCATGAATCAATGAACAGGCCGCCATTCAGCAGGATCATACTTGAGTTTAAACTTTTCCATCACTCCGTATATATCGTTGCAAAATACCAAATCTTCCTCGTTGCTGAAATCCTTCAAAAATTGTGTCTCACGGTTGCGGTACCAATAAAAAGTTGTTCCTGGTTACAATCATTTTTTCTGTTTAAGCCGAGAACCTAGCAGTTGGCAGCATCTTTTGGGAGTCCTAAATCCCTTACTAAATCATTCAATTCAGCTTGAGAGAAAAGTTCAGGTTTCGGATCTGGTTCAGTTTCAAACTTCTGAAGATACTCTGGACTCACTCCGTAAAATTCCATCCGATTCGTCGCATCATCATCTCGAGAACCGTCCACACAAATATGATCCACAATATTTTTGGTAGGTTCAGGCACAGGTACGTTGTTGCTATGGGAGCATAGGCCTAATTGCCTGAGGGAATGTTGGTGTAACTTATTAACTTTCTTATTTTGTAAGTTGTACCCTTCACAATGCAAGAGCAAAAATAGCAGTCACTGCTCTGTGGGTCCTCTTTGTTCACAAGCCACAACCCCACCAAAAAATCCATAGGTATTCCGACACGAAATGCTTGTTTTTTTACCTTTCATCCATCAGCTAGATCTTCCTCAACGATGTCTTGCACCACTTTGTCGCGAGCCCACGGTTTGTCTTGATCGCCTAACTTCAAACCGAAATAGGCAAAATAAAGACTTTTTTAATACATGCAGACATGTAGTTCCTCCTGCCGCGTTTTCACAGGGTTATTTCTGTTTCCCCACGAAAATGAAAAGCAAAAAAAAAAACTGTCCGCTCACCGGGGAAGGAAAGTTGACGCAAAACCCTCTGGCTCTGTGAGCCCCACAAATACACACACAAAGCAGGCGGAGGGGGTAGCGAAATAGGGGATCACTCTATGATCTGAAGGGCGAGGTCTAACACTGAAAAGAGAGGGAGAAGGGGCAGACTAGGAAGGCAAAACTAACAGCAGTGCCAGCACGACAAGACAAACAACTATACTAGTTAACAATAAACACGGAGCAAAAGGGGGTTGGGAGACAGGACGTGATCGGGACTGTCACATTCGTAGATGGTTTCCGGTTTCGATGGGCAAACAGTGGGTTCCAGAGTTATTCCGTTCTTTTTTGCTCAGTTGTAATTCCCTTCCACCATCTTTATTCCCGGAAGTGGTTCACGACAGGGTTTATGAAAGTCTGTGCGGGTAGTGCTTGAGGGTATTTGCTGAGGGGAGCTCACAAGAGGAGGTAAAAGGCCAGAGGTTCGTCTAACTCCTCACGGACAGTTTTTGAGGTGGTTACTTGTTGGGGGAAGAGACCGTTAAAAGCGGCATGAGACATGTTCTCTTTATGACAATGCAGTATATTTTGCCTATGTGCGGTTTGACGGGGGCGATCCAAGAAACAACTGGGCTCCGGAGAGTTTCCTACCTATCATTCTTTAGTGATCACAAATTCTCCGTACTTACAAGCTGGGATTCGGAACAATCTGACGGGGCACACAAAAGGTAATAGGATGAACTTGCAAGACCCTGGAATTTAACCGTAACGTTCATGTCCGCAACCCCCGTGTATGAGCGAGCGAACAGGGCTTATGGCTACAGGAAAGAACATTCGCGCGAGCGCGGTAGTACGGTCGTTTTAGCCCCCCGCCTCCCAAGGGATTGTCCCTTTAATGTTATAAAATGAATACAAAGGAAGGGGCACTGGCTACAAATAATCATTAGGGGAGTGTTTCGGTAACGGTTAGATTTAAACGCATTGCCACCTCTATTTATTGGAGCCAAGAAAATACACTGCAGTCGACTAAAAAGAAATTATGTGAACATTCCTTATATGGGTATAAACTAATTATATGGGTGAAAGTGGCAGGCAGGAAACATGACGTGTTGTGCAGGCATTGGTTGAGCTATGTTTCCTGGATTGTCAGCACCCCAAAATCTATAGGAATCAGTTGCAAACTTGGAGGCAGTTTTTTTGGTAGTGTACCTGTGTCATCTAATGTCACCTGGCTGCTCCACGTGAGGCCTGCTGGAGGTCCCCCCCAGCGGTTTTGTAGGGCTTCAAATTTCCGCCCCTTGCTGTTCCATCTGGGTCTCCAAGGCTTCCTCTACTCTGTTTCCAATGTCCACAATCAGGGGGAGTCTTGTCGCAGTGACATTTGCATGGACTCGTTGAGTTCATGCGTCACCCCACGAATTGCTGTCCTTACTGTCGTCTTTCCTTTACTGTCTAGACCATCCTTTCATTTTGGATATTCCTCCGGGACGGTGCATCTGCTCTCCACCTCCTCCCCCAGAGCTTTATTCTCTCGCCTCCTGCCTGCGAGCACTAGAGCTTTCTCCGCGGGCGCACTCTCTTCCACCGTTTGCTGGTCGCGTATGGTGAGCGAAAGTCGAGCCAGTTTCTTCCGTGCCGCCATGTTTCCTTTATTTTTTTTCCATACTTTCTGTTTAAGGTCCTCTTGGCCCCAGACTCGTTGCCCAGCTTTTTCAGGAGGTGTCCCAAGTCGGCTACGTCTCCGGAATGGCCTCTCACACTGCTTCTCAGGCTTACTTCACAGAAATTAGACTTCTAATGCGCCACACCTAGAGTCTTCTTTAAGGTTGCGTCTTGCTGCATACTCACACCACTTGCCCCCCTTCTGGGGCTGTTTTCCTCCTCCGGTCAGCCGCCACTCTATGCTCCACCACACTCCTTCCGGCTCCTGGGTCCTTCTCCGTTTCTCCGTCACGATCCTTTTTTCCATGGTTTCCTTTTGCCTCTTCTCGAGGCCGTGCGGGGTAATCTCTTCTGGTCTGCAATCGCGGGCATCGCACCTGTCTCAACACTCCAGCCTTCCTGATGTGCACGCGTGGATTCCACCCATGAGCACTGCCGGGGGGCGACCTTCCCCGCTCGGGAATCCCTGTCGCTCTGCTGCCCGGCCCACTCTACCTTCCCGTTCTCTTCACCGGAGCTTCCTGGCTTCGTTCACCGCAGGCGGCCCAATTGCGACGGGCTGCCGAGATTCGGCTCCCCTGCAGTGCTACGCTCTGCCCTTACAACACTGCTGGGACTGCCTCCGCCGGCCGGGTGCCGCTCTGGCCGCCTCTGCTCCGGGATTTCAGCTCTCACGCCAGCATCCTCGCTCTGCCAAAGGGGGAACCCTCTCCACACCGTAGCCGGCGCCCCTTGCTCGTATTTTTTCAGAGCTGCTTACCGTCCCCAGCAGCTCTGAATGTTCCTCTGCACCGATCTGCTGGTCCTTCACCGGTGCGTCCAGCTGCCACGGCGGTCCTGCGGTATCTCTCCCGTTTTCTCTGCTCCTCTCTCGCCGACACTCCGTCCTGGGGCGGGTAAGCGCGCTGCCTCGCCTCTCTAATGCACTTGTGCTCTGCACCATCGCGTTTCCCCACGTGGTGCCGCCCCCCTTACTGCATGCCTTTAGGGGTAACTAGCCCCCTTTAGCTACAGGCTTAGGCGGCAGAGCCACGTTTCCTATGGGCCGCCATTTGCCCGTGGGGCAACAGCCCGCAAGTCGGTTTTTAACATGTGTTTACCATGCGGTGTTTTATGATTTATACATTACAACCGAATGGTATTTGGGTTGTAGACTAGATGGTTTATAAGGGTTTGAAAAGAGAAAATTAGAGTATTAGCGGGGAAGTTAGATGATCTATTTAATGTAACCTTATTGATACATCCCTTTAAATACTCGGAGGAAACTGGTTTTAAGCTACATATGTGGTTAACACACTGATTGTTGATTGATTGTTAATTAGTTTATTGGGCACATTCTGTATTATTTATGAATGGCAATAGTGTTTTCTCTATGTCTTTTTATTACATGATCTTTTGTACAGGAGGTCCACTATATCCCCTGAAGAGGGCCCTGTGCCAACACACAGGTACGGTGACCTCACGGATACCAAGACATCTCGCATGCTAACATCCTAATGGCATGGTGGGGCCTGCTTTCCTGTGTTACCTATAGTCCGCTGTGCAGGTGGGGTGGTTCCGCTCTGTGGATTGTTCTGTCCCAAAATGGGGCAGGATTAGAAGGCATTTTTGGACAGGGCCTTAGGTTACTCTGTATATTCAGCTGATTGAACTCAATGCCTTCCACTTCAAGCTGACTAACTAACCCTCACTATGCAGTGGTGAGGGTAATAGGAGATGCCAGCTTAATCCACAAGGTCGAAATCACTACGACCAGGACTTAGAATTTCAGAAGTTGTAGGGAAAAATAGACTTAAAGTTCTGCCGTTTGGTGCGTCTGGCTTATATATGTACATCATATTGGCTTTATATGACTGAAACTCTTGCCTGCGTGACAAACTACAGCAGGAGGATGGATGGCAACAGAAGACAAGCAAGACAGGACAAGAAGACAATAGCTATATGAGAGTATTATGCTTTGCCATAAAGAAATATGGATGCGGCCTGTTATGGAGAATAACGGCTCTGCGCATAAACCTATTCTGACATAGGAGTTATGCTAGAAATAATGGGGCCTGGCATGAGGGTTACAGGTCAAGCCCAAAGGAATTCAAAACCAAATGAGCACAAAGAAATACTCTACTGCTGCTCTCTGCCTGCCTGGTTTTCAATTAGGTGCCAGAAGAAGAAAAATGACACAGGAAGGGTCAGAGGTCACAAGCCATACATAGATAACTTAGACCTAAAAGCATTCCTAAGCATTTCCAGATGTATAGAGGATCATAGGCCATGTATAGATAAGCAACAAAGTCTAAGTGCAGGTCCCGATTGTAACACATGTAAGGAGATTTCTCCCACTGGGAAACGTGTTGCAAGACCCTGAGGTCCTCCTGCTGACACTTTAAGAATGAATGATGGATTACTGAACATACATTTGAGACAAGAGAAATGTATATAAGGCAATTATTCTTCATGTAAGGGTGGGCAGTATTTTCTTTTCCCTTTCACAGAGAAGGAAGTACTGTCTGCCATTTCTATAGTACGGGGCTGTTTATGACACTGGCTATTTTGTTTATGCTGAAATAAAAGTTCTTATAGTAACTGCCGTCTAAGTAATTCTCTGATTGGTGATATTTTGGGGGCAACCATTGTGGGAACCGAAAGCTACCAATAAATGGTGCCGAACACCCTCTAAATTTTTTCCCTTCCAATTTGATTGCCCAAGGCCTCCTCTGACCTGCAGTTTTACTTGTCAGAGGGAATACCTCCTGTTTTTCACAGTACAATAAAAAAACACAGGGGATGAGAATACCTTAAGAGGATTCCTTCTGCTGGTGACAGAAGATGGGAATACCGCTCTGAGTGACGTCGAGAGAGATTTTGATACCCTAGGACGACTCCACTGTGGTGTGAGTTTTGTTTTTTCCTGTCTAAAAAACAAAGACAGGAAGATTTACCCATGTTCAATTGGTGGGTGAGTACCAAATTTACACATATGCATATGTGACTTTTATGTGTTTCATGTTTTGTTATGTTAGCAAAATAGTTTAGATTGTCTTTGCATTTAATTGTGTAATGGTAGGGAAAGACAAAGTTTGAAAGTTTTGTCCCAGACATTAGGTCCTCTGTCCTTTCCAGGATTGATTGTGATGTACGCTTGAGACTGTACATATCATTGATATGAAGCGAATGTGTGTCTTTTTATATCCACGTTTTTCATACCTCCGCGAGGAGATTGGCTGATTTAGATGAAGCGTAAGCATTGTTAAGTGTGTATAAATCCTGGATTTTTAATTTCGCTCCTCTGTTAATTACGAGGTTTGGATTGCTACCTAAAAAGCGAAATTGCGCACGCCTCTGTATATAAGGAGGTTCAATTTGCTATTGGTAAAAGGCGACGTTAATTGCCCCTGTCCCTGAACAGTGAAAACACCAGGGTCTACATAGCATATAGAGAAGGGGACAGCTAGGGAAATTGGTTTCAAAGAACATCTAAACATGGAAGAAAAATACTGAGGAAAGGACACTGGAGCCCGGTTACCTAATCCCCAATACGATAGCCTTGTTAAACAGAACCCCCTATTGGAGGCTTCAAGTAAAAACCATGTGTCTAAACAATGTGAAAAAAATGGACGAAAAAAACACCCCTCTCTTGCCTGGCCTGCAGGTGGGTCGTTTGATACGCACATTTTGACAAAAATTAGGGATCATATTTTTTTTAACAAATGTGGGCAAAGCCCAATTGGAACATTTGCGACATATTTGTCCCTGTGGACTGCAAGATGGTCCAGAGCTTTCGCCATCTGCCCCTGTGCCCCCACCTTCTTATTGGGCAGCCGAAAAGTACAAGCTATGGCAACGCCATAGGCTATTCCGACCTCTGTTTTCCAGCCCAAGTCAGAACCGACTTCCTCAACCCCCCAGCAGCCGCTATGTACCCCCAGAACAGGTCTTTTTCCTGCACTAAACTCTTGGACACATGAGGGAGCTTGGGCAAAGATTGAGGGTCATGTTAACTTAAAAGCCACCCCTGCCCACCAGATCCCAGTGCCTTATGCCGATGCACAGGGACAAAAAAGAGTTAGAAAGAGTTGAAACGCAATTCACACAGAACACAAAGAACAAATGAAGATTTAGAAAGTCAGGCTCAACGCTTTAAAGCAATCTGAGGGGAACAAAATTACTGAGATCGGGGGAATCTTAGAAGATGGGAGTTAGACCTGACAGATAGGGAAAAAAACGTCTTAAGACGCTTATAGAAGAGGAAGAAGAGGAGAAGGTTGAGGAGGAAGTAGATGACGGAAAAGACAAAAAGTGCACTTACAGTGATTTTGTGGAGTTGTAAAAGGTGGTAAAGCTCTTCGAGCTCCACCAACCCTGTATCCTTACTTTTATTACAGAGCAGGAGGATGGCAATGGTTATTATGTTTACCGATGGTCCTCCAACATGTACGGTTGGACAAGAGCCAACCAGCCTCAGATGTTACAGTGTCCACCCTAATGGATCACTAGAAACTGTACACCTTAACACCGCCCGACTCTGCATTCGCGGAGGAGCGGAAGACCCTAACTGGGATTCTGCCTATATGGAGGCAGGTATGAGGGTTTGGGAGAAGTATGAGAATCAGGACGCTAATAAACAGCTTCTGTTTCCAGTAATCTATACAAATGAATGCAAATCTAAATATATCCCATGGAGTTTTACTGATATGACTAATATAGCCAGTAGTCTCACTCCACTTAGTAGAGGAGGAGAGACATGGATTCAAAAATTTGAAAGAATTACGGCTGGATATCATTTGGCTATGGGAGATATCAAAGCTTTATTGGCCAAAATTCTGGGAAATAGTGCGACAAATCAAGTGTTCGCCAATGCCGATTTAGGCCAGGTGAAGGTCACAGTTAACACTTATGATGGTTCTTCCTTCAACGAGTTTCGTCCTCGTATTTGGGACTCCCTCAGGGAGATGTACCCTACTCAGCGCAGTTTGGCTCCTCTCACTACTATGAGATTCCAAATAGGTGAGGATATCAGTGCATACCTTGTACGATTTCAAGATTTATGGGAAGCACAAATGGGGGTACCATACGATGATGTTTGTATGAGACCTGTATTTTTCCAGACTTTGTGTAATACATTAACCCCATCCGTAACTGCAAAATTAAAGTCTATAGTAGCCTTGGAGTCTGAGCCATGGCCTAAACAACAGGCCCATATTTTGCATTATATTCGATCTTTATAGGAGGACACTTTGAAACCTGAGAAGGATTTGAAAACAGGCCCAAGCACGCTTGTTTACACCTTCAACTTAAAGGGTTACAAGAAATTAAAGATCCCCAATCCACCACCAAATTACATCTTGATAAATCTAATAATGAACTTATTAGACAACTAAAACAAAAAATTAGGGAACAGCAGGAGAAAATTGAGGACATGGAATATTTGGATCCTTATGAGGATGAGATTCCAGACACCTGTGATGAGGTATGGGATAGAGATAAGGAGCGCATTTACTATAACGGAGCCCAACGACCCCGTTATCCTCAGCCACAGCGTCGAGGTCCCTCGTACCAACAAATAACCGCACTCCTGCCCCACAGTGTTGGAACTGTGGTGGTTACGGTCATTTTCAGCGCTCATGACGTGCTCAGCGCAGAAATGAGAACTTTGATAGGAGGCGTTTTCCCTTGGGGACACCTCCCCGGAATTCTGGACCCCCACCACAACAATGACTGGGAATCTAATCTTACAGGCGAGGCTCACATATCAGGAACCTCTGATCACAGTATATCTTAATGATGAGCCCACAGAAAAGTTACTTGATACAGGAGCCACGTCCTCTGTAGTAACTGCTTTACCACAGAGATGCCAGCTTAGTAGAAAGAAAATGACTACCACTGGTTTTGATGGTAGACCCCTTACCCTTATCTAACTACACCCATTTGTTTAAGAATAGGGAGATCAGCAGATTTCTCATTCTTTTCTGTTTGCCCCATATTGCCCAGTAAATTTGAGGGGTAGGGACTTACTGGTGAAATTACAGGTTGAATTCACCTATGGTCCGCGGGAGAAAAAGGGCCCTGAGCGGTCACTGCTACTCAGCCCTTATGGCCGAGTTAAATCACATCTGCCTGTAACCATTCGTATTAGCCTGGCTGTAAACCACCAAAGATTCCGCAGTATCCCTCCAACCGGAGGCCCTGCAGGGATCTCGCCAGGAGATTCAGGAGCTGTTACAGCATGGAATTATTGAACTCAGTAATTCCCCATATAACACCCCACTATTCCTGTGAAAAAGCCTAATGGGAAGTGGAGAATAGTTTCATGACTTACGTGCACTTAACAGTGTTATTGAACCACAGTTTCCAGTAGTCTCAAACCCTGCCACATTGCTGACAACGGACTACTCTGTACAAATATCATACTGTTTCTGGACCTTTCCCATGCCTTTTTTGGGATAGAAGTTGAATCCACATCCCGGCAGTTTCTGGCATTTATTTTTGAGGGTCAGCATTATCAGTGGACCAGGTTACCCCAAGGATATGTGGAAAGTCCTTCTATATTCTCTCAAGCACTAGTTGCTGATTTGCAATCATTCAGGGCAGAGCTGCCCAGCAATGTGTCTTTGTTACAGTATGTAGATGACTTACTGCTTTCCACAGCTGAGGCTGCAACAAATCTGGCCCTCACAGATAAAACTTGTTTGTTATCTTTTGGAAAGTGGATACCAGATTAACATGGCCAAGGCACAGATCTGCCAAACTGAAGTCACTTTTCTGGGTTTCCTAGTAGGAGATGGAATGCTGTCTCTGGACAGAGGAAAAACTAAACAACACTGCTTGCAATTACAGATGCCTTACCACTGTAAAGCAATTGCGATCTCTGCTCGGCATGATAAATTTCTGCCGGAATTGGATCCCGTCCATAGTCAGCGCACACATCCCTTTCGCAAATATTTAAAAGGGGGGGCTAAGGGGTCGACTGTTATCAGCCTGTCAGCTCCTGACCAGATTTTGCTTCAAATCTCTTTTGACTGATGTCTCGTACACACCAAGTATTTGTCTTCCTGACTATTCAAAAGGAGATGTTTCTCATTAGCTTTCACGGGACATCACACGTGGGCAGCTGTGATTTATCAGGATGATGGTAAAATTGTGTCCTACTTGTCAGGATCTTTTTCTGTTACAGAAATAGTTTTGCCTGATGTTGAGAGAGGGTTAGTAGCCACCAGTGAGGCAGTCAGAAAAACCTATAACACCTTTCATCCCTTGCGACTCACTGTGTATTGCTCCGGTGATGTAGAGGCATTGTTATGCAGTAATACTCTCCACTTTACCCCATATCGGGTGCACCAGCTTTGTGCTACTCTGCTACGGAGTCACATTCTCATTAAGCCATTCCCTGCAAGTCACCCTTTTGGCTACCTACAAAATTTAGTTTCTGTTATTAGTGGAGAGGAAGAAGATAAGATCCCCATTTTTTCTTTGCAGATAATATTCTGTCTCTTCACGAAATGCCTGTCAATTCTAAAGTCTGGTTCACTGACGGTTCTGAGACGTCACTATGTTCTGGTTTCAGTGCAGTACAAATATCTCCTTCTGGAGACATTCTAGATGTATTGCAATATCAGTTGCCGAGTGTTTATAGTGCTCAAGGTGCAGAACTCTGTGCAATTTTGGCAGTCTTACTGCATCAGGAGAGACAGAACATTATTATATTCACTGACTCCCAATATGCAGCACAAGTACTGACAGCACTTCACCAGAAATGGTCACAAAGAGGTTTTATCACTTCCTCAGCCAGCTCAATTTCACATCTTGACGAGATACATCAAATTTATGAGTGTTTAGAGAAACGCAGAATCAACAATCTGTTTCTGTGCTGTGAATGGGTTCCTGGACATACACAGGGAGACTCTTTCCGCCAGATGGGCAATGCCCTGGCAGATCAGTTAGCCAAAGAAGTAACTAGTAATGCTTCCCTGACTTTACCTGTCACCAGATCACAGATCTATTTAGTACCTGACCTTGCTGATTATCAGAAAGATGCTGTTTCTCATGAGATAGGAAATTGGGAGAGACTAGGTGTTCCCAAATTAAGAAAATGTGGGTACATCCATCAGGAAAACTTTGTATCTGTTATGTGGCACTAAAACGCCTTACAGATCTCATACACGATATCTATCATTCTAGTACTGCAAATGTCTACAGCATGCTTGAGGACATTTTTTGGTGTCCACACATGAAAAATCGCATTCAGGAACTAGTAGCTAAATGTCCTGTGTGTATCCTGAATTCTCAGCCAGGAGGAAAACCCATAGCCAAAGGTCATCTCCCGGTTCTAAGTGGTCCTTTTGAATCCTGGTATGTAGATTTACTGACATGATCCACAGATGTGCTCAGAAGCGGTATCTTTTAGTGTGGGTTTGCCCTTGGTCTAAATGGATTGAGGCCTTCCCCTGCAATAGAGAGACTGCTGAAGAAGTAGTAGAGGTTTTGTTAACACAAATAATTCCCCGATTTGGCATTCCTAAAGTCATATATTCTGACAATGGCTCTCACTTTCGTAATGCTCTTGTAACTGCACTTACCCAGCATCTTCCTGTTCAGTGGAAGTATGTTTCTGTGTATAAACCTACTTCCAATGGTCTTGTTGAACGATGTAATGGCATTTTGAAAACTCAACTCAGAAAAATTTGTGCTTCTGGTCATATGACCTGGCTACAAGCATTACCAATGTGCTTATTTCAGCTGCGTAATAGCCCGATCAAGCGATTATATCTGACACCTCATGAAATGGCCACTGGCCGGCGTATGCGCACAACTAATTTATCGCAGTCCCAGGTTCCGATTCATGATAGTCTTTCTGCTTACCTTGCAGGACTCCGGATTGCGCTTCAAGAAATTGCTGACCGTGTAGCAGCCACACAGTCTGTGTCCAGTCCATCCTTATTACCTTGTTTCCCTGTAGGGTCCACTGTCTATAAAAGAAATTGTGTTCGTGCATCCTGGGACTGCCCAACCTTTTCAGGACCCCACGTTGTCACTGCTGCTTCCCCTTTTGCTGCCAGACTGAATGATACTGATACTTGGGTGCATGTCAGCCATCTAAAAGCGTCTCCGGCTGTCCCATCTGATTAATCAGTTTTATTTTCCTACAGAACTCAGTGTTCTCACAACAGTGCTATGTTATTAGTACCAAAGATGATCGCTGTCAAGCCTACTCCATGGGCGTCCTTGTGCTTTTTTCTGGGAATCTCTGTCATAATCGTCCTCCTTATTGAGTGTTTACATCCAGATGGACAGCTAGCTTTGTTTCTTCATGGATGGAACCAGACTAACCAGACGATATCTCGAGCACCCCGAGCTTTACCTGAAGGCTCTCTGAACTTGTGGAAGCAATCAGTATTACACATTGTTTCCCTGATGAACATTACAGTCTGCATTATTTGGTACCCTTTACCAAAGGGTTTATTATATGCTCCATTAAATGTTTCAAAGGTTACCTTAAATGAGTATGCAGGACAGCTTGCTTGTGTAGATAATAATAACTTTTCTGCCAGTTGTTATGAGACTTTAATTGTTCCCAGACGTGGCATGCAATGAATATGATACATGACCCTTTGCGTGTATATGCTGACCCGAATATGATATTTGATCTATGTTTAATAACAAATGTATCCATTGCTTTTTCAGACAGGTGTAACCTGTCGTATAATGTTTATTAAAGGATCCTTTCATTTTGCTAGTAATTCTGTCATGATAAAGTGGTATAATCAATCCGGTAATATGGACCCCTCCAATATGAAATATGATTGGAGAAATATTACAAGAAACCCGGTAGTGTTTAATGGATCTGACTTCCGCTGGTATGTGGGAGTTGGTCCCATTTATCACGATGATTCAGCTGTGCTGACAACGGGTTCTCAGAATGAATCTCCATATACTTCTTGCTATCTCCCAATGTCCAGTTTCAGGAGGGATCTTACCTCAGCTACCACGGGAAAATCTTTTGTTAAGTGGTTTGATGGGCATCATATGAGTCGCATATGGACACCTGCTACAAACCTCTTTGCTGTAATGGGTCATTATTGGTTGTGTGGGGAAACTCTGTATAAGGTAATTAACCTCTCCCTATTACCCTGTGCTTTGGTTAAAGTTTCTTCTTTTTTCTGTCTTGATACCTCTTAATGTTACCCATCATTCTGCTTCTCGCTCCACCCTGCATAGATTAAAAACGTAGCTCCTCAGCTTATGCTAGCCCCTGGGATTCCTCTATAGCCGAGGATGATGCCATTCAGGCCTCATTTGAGTATATCAATTCCACTTATCCCATGACTAAAACTCGTTTGGATGCCCTTAGCGCAACGGCCTGGATTCCCTTTGCCACCCCCGCCCTTACTGCTGAGCTTGG
The DNA here is from genome assembly GCA_033557465.1 of Ichthyophis bannanicus. Lineage (NCBI taxonomy): Eukaryota > Metazoa > Chordata > Amphibia > Gymnophiona > Ichthyophiidae > Ichthyophis > Ichthyophis bannanicus. The sequence goes on from JAWIIG010000137.1 coordinate 36,651, forward strand.
TATGGCTGTACGCCGTTTGCAATGTTTGTTGCATATTCAAATGAAAGCTGTTACTGAATCCATATCACGCCTAGCCGAGTCCCTTGAACAAAATACACAAATGACTCTGCAGAATATGCAAGCTTGGATGTGCTTTTGGCCGCTGAAGGCGGAACATGCACTTTCATTAATGCTACGAACTGTTGTACTGTAATCGCTAACCACACGGTGTTTGTGTTAGATGCCATGAATAAGATAAAGCATCTCTCTGATTTGCATATTGATGATTTTAAAGGGGGACTTCAACTTAATAATATTTGGGGTAGTATTGCTTCATGGTTTGCTAGTTTAGGTGTAGGACTTAAAGCCTTCTTTATTACGCTTTTAAGTATAGCTTGTTTTGCAATCATTGCTTGTTGTACCTTATCCATTTTACTTGCCTGTTGTAAACGAATGATATCGCAAAGCACTAAAACCATGTATATTGTGTCAAGGGAACAGTACCAACGATTGCCTTTGAATGATCCATCTTTGTCTCAAATGGTTGTTATTCACGCCCCTTAGTGGGATTATTTTAATTATCCCCCCAACAAAAAAAAAAAAGAAAAAAAAGTGGCGAATGTAGGGAAATCTGACTTAAAGTCTGCCTTGGGTCTGCTTATATATGTATATATTGGCTTTATATGACTGAACTCTTGCCTGGTGAAACTACACAGGAGGATGGATGGCACAGAAGACAAGAAGACAGACAAGAAGACAATAGCTATATGAGAGTATATGCTTGCCATAAGAATATGGATGCGGCCTGTTATGGAGAATTCTGGGTAACCATATTCTGCATAGGAGTATGCTAGAATAATGGGCCTGGCATGAGGTTACAGGTCAAGCAAAGAATTCAAACAAATGAGCACAAAATACTCTCTGCCTGCTCTCTGCCTGGTTTCAATTAGTGCCAGAAGAAGAAAATACACAGGAAGGGTCAGAGGTCACAAGCCATACATAGATAAATAGACCTAAAAGCTTTACATAGCATTTCCAGATGTATAGAGGTCATAGGCCATGTATAGATAAGCAAGTCTAAGTGCAGGTCCAGATGTACACATGTAAGGAGATTCTCCCCTGGGAAACGTGTTGCAGAACCCTGAGGTCCTCCTGCTGACACTTAAGAATGAATGATGGATTACTGAACAGACATTTGAGACAAGAGAAATGTATATAAGGCAATTATTCTTCATGTAAGGGTGGGCAGTATTTTCTTCCCTTTCACAGAGAAGGAAGTACTGTCTGCCATTTCTATAGACGGGCTTTTGCTGTTCTGTATGACACTGCTATTTTGTTATGCTGAAATAAAAGTTCTTATAGTAACTGCCGTCTAAGTAATTCTCTGATTGGTGATATTTTGGGCAACCATTGTGGGAACCAGAAGCTACAATAATGGTCAGAACATTCTGGTCCATCGACACCATGAATGTCTGGATGTCGGTAGCGGTCGATTGTACCGGTACCCCAGAGCATTCTAACAGGTGATCGGTCGAGGCCGTGCCATCGATGTCAACCTGTGACCCCATAGGAGGAGCTTTGGAAGCCGGAGCTTCCCGCCGGGGTACTTTTGCCGGTGCAGGATCCTCGAGGGCAAGCCCGGAGGCATCTCGATGCTTAGAGGGAGATCTACCCTTCGAGGACCGGCTGGATTTATGTTTGGTTACTTGAGATCCATAGGAGGAAGAAGAAGCCCTGGAAGACGTCGATGCCACCGAAGCTGCATCCGAGGGAAACAGGGTACTGAGCTTAGCTGCTCGGTTCTGTAAACCTCTTTTGGACATCATGGAACAGGACGAACAATCCGTGATGGAATGGTCAGGACCCAAACACTTAAGACACCATTCATGGGTGTCAGTGACAGAAATGGTACCGCTGCACTTAGTGCATTTTTTAAACCCGGGGGCAGGCTTTTCCATGAGGAAATTTTCTGTTAGGCCCAAGGCCTAAAGAAAGAAAAAAAAAACACACTGAAGTGAAACGGCCAATAACTTTTTTTTTGAAAGAAAAAGAAAGAAAAGACTGACGGTACCGGTCCGACATCGAAGAAGGCAGACACGCGACCAAGTAAATAAAATAAAATAAAGAACTTCTTCAGCGGTGACAGGAACACGACCTGCTGGCTCCGCGGAAAAGAAGAACTGGAGAGAGGCGGTTAGGAAAGGCAGGAAGGCAGCGCGCAGGCGCTGTGGGATGCTCCCAAAAGCTTTCCTTTTTTGGGATGCTGGGGAGCGTTCCCGCGCAGGCTCCGTCGGTACCGACGTACCCATATGTGAAGACTCATTCCTGCTTGTTCCTGGAGATCTACTCTTTCTCCAGGACCAAGCAGGAAGTCAGGAACCCAGGCTGACCAAGCAGGAAGTCAGGAACCCAGGCTGAACAAGAGGCCTCCCTCTAGTCCCAGCAGCATAGAAAGGCTGTAAACTGACAGAACCTCGACCGGTAGCCCAACAGAGGGCAGGAGTTTCCTAAACCTCAAAGAGATTCCGGAGTACTGCCTGGCCAAAAGCACTGTCCCTATGGGACTCCCTCTCCAGACAGTAATGGGACGCAAAAGTCTGGCTTGAAGACCAAGTTGCAGCCCTGCAGATGTCCACCAACGGTACAGAGCGGAGATGAGCCACTGAGGCAGCCATTGCCCTGACACGATGGGCCGTGACCCGACCCTGCAAAGGGAGGTCAGCCGCCTTGTAAGCCCAGGTGATACAGTCAGCCACCCAGATGGACAAGGTACGCTTGGACACAGCCAACCCCAACTTATTAGGGTCAAAAGATACGAAGAGCTGAGTAGCCCTTCTGTGCCCTGCGTACGGTCAAGGTAGAAGGATAAGGCCCTCCTCCAGTCCAGGGTATGCAGAACTGCTTCAGCCTGGCTTGCATGAGGCCTAGGGAAGAATGTCGGAAGAACCACCTCCTGGTTGAGGTGGAAAGAGGAGACAACCTTAGGGAGGAACTTAGGGTGAGTCCTGAGGACTACCCTGTTCCTATAAATTCTGGTGTAAGGCCTGTCACAGACCAGGGCCTGAAGCTCACTCACTCGCCTGGCCGAGGTTAGGGCTATCAGGAAGAGGGTCTTCCAGGAGAGGAAGCATAGAGGGCAAGTAGCCGTCGGCTCAAAAGGTGGGCAAGTCAGTTGCTGCAAGACCACATTCATCTCCCACTCAGGGGGAGGAGGACGGATGGGAGGCTTGAGCAAGAGCAAGCCTCTGAGAAAGCGGGACACCAAGGGGTGAACCAACAGAGAATGTCCTTCCACCAGTGAGTGGTGAGCTGCTAGAGCTGAGAGGTGGACCCGAACAGAATTGGACTTAAGTCCCTGATTCGATAAGTGCAGCAAGTACTGAAGCACTACTGGCACAGTACAGGAGAAAGGATCATCTGTACGTAGCTGACACCACACAGAAAACCTTTTCCATTTCAGATCATAGGTTTTCCTAGTCGACTGTTTCCTAGAGGCTAGGACAACTTCCTCAACTTCCTGAGGTAGGTCCCAAGGAGCCAAAACTAGCCTTGCAGCCTCCAAGCCATCAAATTGAGCGCTTTGAGATTGGGGTGCAGAAGGGAACCCTGATCTTGAGAGAGAAGGTTGGGTTGCAACCCCAGAGGCAGAGGAGGGTCCACTGCCAGTTGAAGTAAAAGTGGGAACCAAGGCTGTCTGGGCCACCTGGGAGCCACCAGCAGGATTGAGGCCTTGTCCTGAAGAATCTTGAACAGAGTTCGGGCCACCAAGGGCGTGGGAGGAAACGCATACAGGAGGCCCTGAGACCAGGGAATCAGAAAAGCATCTGCCGCCACCCGCAGAGGGTGCGGTTGCCTGGAGCAGAACTTTGGCAGCTGTTTGTTCAGAGGACTGGCAAACAGATCTATGGATGGAAGTCCCCATTTCAGGAAAATCTTTTGAACTACCAAAGGATGGAGCTGCTACTCGTGGGGCTGTAGAATTCTGCTCAACCTGTCGGCCAGGAAGTTTTGCTGGCCTGGCAGGTACACAGCCAGGAGGAGCATGTTGTGCTGGAGGGCAAAGGAGCAGAGGTCCTGCGCCTCCTGGCAAAGGAGCCTGGACCCAGTTCTGCCCTGCTTGTTCACATAAAACATGGCCACCTGGTTGTCTGTCTGAACCAGGACAGATTGATGAGCCAGGGCAGGAGAGAAAGTTTTGAGTGCTAAGCGAACAGCCCTGAGTTCTAGGAGATTGATCTGCTGTGCGGCCTCCCAAGGAGACCACAGGCCCTTGGGTGCACTTGTCCAGACAATGAGCCCCCCAGCCCTGCAGTGAGGCATCCGTGGTCAGCACCACCGTGTGCCCAGGAATCTGAAAGGGCACCCCTTTCAGTAGATTGGGAGGGTGCAGCCACCAGCTGAGGGAGTCCAGAAAGGGTTTGGACACCCTTATCCTGTCTCTGAGGCTGCCTGTGGCCTGTGACCACTGATTCCGAAGGCACCACTGAGTAGGCCTCATATGGAGCCTGGCATTGGGGGTCACATGAACTGTCGAAGCCGTGTGGCCAAGAAGCCTCAGGCAGAGTCTGGCGGAGACCAATGACCCGCTGAGAAACTGGTTTGCCAAGTCCATCAGTCTTTGGGCCCTGTCTGCTGGCAAGAATGCCTTTGCCAGGACAGAGTCCAGCCTTGCTCCTATGAACTCCAAGTTCTGGGAGGGGAGCAAAGTGGACTTTGCGAAGTTTATGACAAAACCCAAGCTTTGAAGAAGAGCAATGGTTCTGAGAGTGGCTTGTTGGGCCTCCTGGCACGTCTGACCCCTGATGAGCCAGTCGTTCAGATAGGGGAAGACAAAGATCCCTTGATTCCTCAGGTAGGCCGCCACGACTGCCAGGCATTTGGTAAATACTCTGGGAGCAGATGTTAGGCCAAAAGGCAGTACTCTGTACTGATAATGGTTTCCTCCCACAATGAACCTGAGGTACTTTCTGTGGTCTGGATGAATGAGGATGTGAGTGTACGCATCCTTTAGATCTAAGGAGCATAGCCAATCTCCCTGCTGGAGGTAGGGCAGAAGTGTTCCAAGAGTAAGCATTTTGAACTTTTCTTTCTCGAGGAACTTGTTGAGATTTCTGAGGTACAAGATAGGTCGAAGGCCACCGGTTCTTTTGGGTACCAGGAAGTATCTGGAATAGAACCCTCGACCGTGCATGTGAAGGGGCACCGGTTCCACCGCCCTGTCCGCCAACAGACCTTGGAGCTCCTGCAGGAGAAGATCTGTGTGCAGGAGAGGCCGTGGAGGCTCCCCTGGAAAATATGGAGGAGGCAGTTGGTGAAAATGTAGTGCATAGTCCATGTGGACTATGTTTAGCACCCAACTGTCCCCAGTGATGCGGGGCCACTGGTGGGCGAAGAGTGCGAGGCAACCTCCTGTGCAGGGTTGGGAGAGCAGGGATGGAGAGGCTATGCTGGAGGAGTCAAAAACCCCCACCCTGCTGAGTGGGAGCAGGGGCCGGAGGCTTGGGGGTCCTCTGCCTACGGGGCCCATTACCCTGCCCCTTGGCCTGCTGACCCTGAGGGGGTAGCTTGGGCAGCCTGATACTGAAGGTACTGTTTGTAGGCAGTGCCCTTCCTCGGGTAAAGGGCTTGGGTAAAAAGCCCTTTCTTCTTGTGAGAAGGGGCAGAGGTCTTCCTAGACAGCCTTGTCCTTGTGAGGTGCTCGGTCTCGAGTTGTGCGGCCTTCTCAGCCATGGGCTTGCCAAAAAGGTTCTCACCTCGGCAAGGGACATCGACCAACTTGTCTTGAACCCATGGCTCGAGGTCCAATGACTGCAGCCATGCCTAGCGTCGAGCCGCGATGCCGGCTTCCGCAACTCGGGCCGAAGCCTCGAAGCCATCGTAGGCGGCGCGGGACATAAACTTGGAGCATTCCCGAATCCCTGAGGACAAGGACTTGAACCGCTGCAAGGGCTCCCTGGAGAGACCAGCAGAGAACCCAGCCAACTCCTTGGCCAGATCCCGCAAGTACATGCCCATGTACAGCTGGTAAGACTGGACACCGCAAGCAAGCATCGAGCCCTGGAAGCACTTTCTACCAAAACCATTGAGGTTCCGGGCCTCCCTGCCAGGAGGCACCGCGGAGTGCATCTTCTGACTTTTCAGGCGATGCATGGCCGATTCCACCACCATGGAATGGTGTGGTAGCTGTGCCTTTTGGAAGCCAGGATTCTTCCTGAGTCAATAGATCGAATCGACCCGCTTGCTCAGAACCGGCGCCGAGGCCGGTGCCTCCCACATTCGGAAGAGGAGCCATTCCGGCATCGGGGGAACCGGGACAGTAAAGTCCTCCTTCGGAGGAGAGTCATACTGCAAAGCCTCGAGCTCCTCGGCTCGAGGCTCTTCCTCTGGGTCCGCCGGGATAGCCAACGCGGTGGCCATATCCCAGACAAACTCGGAGAACCGGGTATCCTTCGGAGGGTTTCTACTCCGGGGCTCAGACTGCGGTGAGTCCGATGGGATGCACAGAGTCTTGAAAGTGTCAGGGGACTCCTCATCCTCCGTCTCCCAGGCGGACTCGTCCGACGAGGAATCGGGGTCTGACCTCGCGGGGCCCGGGAGCACCCGCCCTGACATCTTGGTCCTGAACGGGAGGTCGAGGGAGACCACGCGAAGGTCTCGAGTATCGGCTCAGTCTCCGGGGTCGACTTCGATGTCGATGTCCCGGTGGCCGGGGCGGATACGCCAGACAGGCTGGCCATCAGCGCCCGCTGCTGCTCCAAGAAGGCAGACAGTCTGCAATCCAAGGCTGTCATCCTGAGACTCAGCTCAGGAGACTCAGCAGCCACCGACTCGGGCCTCGGCAGCGCCGGGCCTGACGTCGGCACTCGGGGAGGAGAGTCCACGAGGACTACAGGACTTACGTGTCCAGCAGACTCTGGCTCCACATGAGGAACTTTGGCAGGCTTCTCCTGTTCCACGGGCCCGGGGCGACGGTCGGGGGTCTTAGACCTGGCCCTCGAGAAGCCAGGGACCTCTTCCGACGATGGCCTCACGAGCCGCTTCTTCCTCTTGCGTTCCCGGTCGGGGGACCCCCTGTCCGAGGAGCCCCGACGGCGCTCAGGATCGTAATCCCGAGATGTCGAGGCCTCATATGAGGTTCGGGCCCGGCCGGAGGCCGAGTCAGAAAAAAGCCTTTCTTTCTGCTGCTGTCGACTTCACAGTGCCTTGGAAGACATCTTCCCACATGGTCCACACGTCTTAGAGTCGTGATCCGTACCGAGGCATCGAAGGCAGCAGTCGTGTGTGTCGGTGAGAGACATTAATTTCTTACACTGATCACACTTCTTAAAACCACTGGAAGCCATCGGGGAAAAAAGAGTCCCCGCGAGGTCAAAGACCCGGCCTTCCAGGGAAAAACAGAAAAAAAGGGCACGAACGCCAGCCACGAAGGGCAAAAACCGAAAAAAGAGAAACGGGCTCGATACCGGTATACCGAACCCAGCGGGAGGGGAACCGGCGTCGAACCGGGAAGAAAAAACAGCGAGAATCGCCGAAAAAAATCTTAACTTTTATCCTGGATGACAGGACACACGTCCGGTGGGCTTCTCGGAAAAAGAGAGACTGAGGTAAGATGGCACCTTTAGGCGGGAAGGGAACCGCGCATGCGTGCCTGCATTCCCAAAGGCTTTCATGGAAAGCTGGGGAAATGCTCCGCTAGGGCTTCATCGGCATCGATGACACCCGTATGTGAGGACTGACTTCCTGCTTGGTCCTGGAGAATGATTTTGCATAGTCCAGATGAGGTCTGATTAGTGCCTGATAGACTGTCCTGAAGTCGTCTAGTGTTAGCAAGAATCTTAGGTACCTGAGAGATCGGATCTTGTGATACACCGCTCTCACCGTGTTGCCTATGTGCGTCTTCATGTCCAGGCGCTGATCTAGTGTGACTCCCAGGTACTTGATCGTGGGTTTGGACTGGAGCTCTGCTTCGTCGACGTTTAGAGAGGGTGGCGTGGAGAAGTTTTGATTCCTTGTAATGAACAGGACCTCTGTTTTCTTATGCTGAATTCTGAGGTTTTGGGTTTGTAGCCAGTTGGACACTGCGTTAAAGCAGTTTTTGACAGTGGGGAGAGGTTGGGGTTCTCAGTCGAGAAGGGCATGTATAGCAGTACGTCGTCCGCATATATTAGGCAGTTAACATTGAAGGAACAGATCAGGTTACAGATGGGCTGCATGTATATGTTGAACATCAGGGTGGAGAGGGAGGAACCCTGCGGGACACCTTGCTTCTGGTGGAAAGGCTCCGATGATGTAGTCCCTGATCGTACGTGCTGCCATCTGTCAGAGAGGTAGGACTTGCACCAGTCTAGTGCTTTGTCTGTTATCCCCTTCTCTTGGAGACGGTTGAGGAGAAGCTCATGGCTTACTGAGTCGAACGCTGCCGCAATGTCCATGAAGATGAGGACAAACCCTTGACGGATGTTGTCTATTACTGCAATTATGCTGTTGAAGAGCGTGGTGAGTAGTGTTTCGACACCATGGGCCTCTCTAAAGCCATGTTGGCATGGGTCAAGTGGCGCAGAAGCATCTATGTGATCTTGAATTTGACGTTGGACCTCCTTTTCAATTATTTTTGCTAGTAGGGGTATGCTTGAAATCGGTCGGTATGAGTCCACCTTCTTGGGGTCAAGCTTGTTGTTTTTCAGCAGTGGTCCTATGGACGTCTGTTTGAGGGGTTGCGGGAATGTACCTGTTGTAAAGGATTGGTTCATGAGTCTGGCTATAAAAGGGCTCAAGTAGGATCGTAGTTTTTTGATCCAGAACACAGGGCAGGGGTCGGTTTGAGCCGTGGTTGTGTTGATTGCGGCAGTGGTGTCTTCAATATGCTGCGTTGGTGGTGTAGAAAAAATGGAGAGCGGAGTTCTGTGGCCTGGCTCGAGAGAGGCGTTGGAAGATGAGACGTTGTTGGTCTGACATAACTTGGATTAGAAACATAGAAACATGATGACAGAAAAAGACCACATGGCCTATCTAGTCTGTCCTTCCATAACAACAACTACAACAGTCCACTTTTTACCTTTAGAGATCCTCTGTGTTGGTCCCATGCTTTTTTGAATTCAGTTACTGTCCTCATCTCTACCACCGACAGCACACAAGAGAGCAGGGCTCCTGCAGATTCAGTGAGGGGCACAGCGAGCAGAAGCAATAGATGACCCAGTGGCTCAAAAATAGTATAAATTGCTTTATTGAAGGTCCCCGACGCGTTTCAGCTTACGCCTTTCTCAAGGGGAGAGTTGCTTACAAAGAAAAAATAAATATAAATATGTTAAATACATGCATAAACATATCTCTAAAAAGGCAACCGGGACACGTTTATATAACAAATGAACTTAAAAATAAAACATAATTGTACAGTAAGGGTTAAAATATAACATTCATATTAGTTTAATAAATAATTAAAAAACATAATTAAAAAACATAATTAAAAACTATAATTAAAAACATAATATCGTATACCAAATTACATATAAAATCCATAAAAGAAAAAGAAAAAGACGCAGGGCAGGGAAAACAGGAAAAACTGCTCATATATGATTAATACTGCTCATTCAAACAAAACTAGATGAAAACTACTCACTGAGACGTGCACTGAAGTGCCGTTTGAAAAGAGGAGACACTGAAGTCTTTAGGTAGGATTATACTGTGCCACTATGTGAATAAAAAGGAGCACATGTAAAATTGAAGTCTCAAAAAACGAAGTACTAAAATGCTTGTTTGACCATGCAATCACATTTAACCTTGTTTAAAAATATCATGCTGACAAACTACATCAACTTGTGTAGTGAATAATGAACCAAACACGTCATATGAATACATTTGGCCGTAATTATGTAGGGCAGGGAACTTCGTTTAAATAGAATAGTCATTGAAGCATTCATCAAAGTGTCAGTTGGTTTAAGGTTTCAAAGGAATGCTTTTAACACTTGTTTGGCTATGCATTTGAAGTGAGCCTTATTTGAAAAACCTCTGTACTAACAAGAACCCTTATACCGTGAGTGATTAAACTCATATAAAAATGTTTTAATCTTAGGGAACTACTCACTGAAGCAGGCACCAAAGTGCCGAGACACTGTGCTCTTTGGTGAAGTATGTTGTAGCGCTATGTACATAAACACAGGTCACATTAACACATAAAATGATAGTACTAAAATAAAGCGCGTGTGAAAACTTCAAAAAAACAGAATGTTTTAATTACGTGTTTAACTGCACAATCGAAATAATCGAGTTTTAAGAAACCACAACACTGTGTTAACAAACAATCACTGGCAGGACTGTGCAAGATGCGTACTTCCAAAGCGGATCAAGATGCTCTTTTGCAACGCTGTTTTTTTAAGGACGCTGATTTTCGTGCCAAAAAGGGCGTGGCTATCTTTATCCAATCACCGAAGAGGTGTTAAAGAGATTTGTGTAAAAATTAAAGGAAGCAATAATTACATTTGTAAAACCGATATTTAATTATATTAGGAACAGTATTTGGTTATGTTAAAAAATCGCCTCCAGTGTAACTTTAGAAAAATGCATATCGCACACCGAAATCTCGGCAAAAAGGACCGACGGTACTTTTATCCTGTGCAAGAAAATGAACAACAGTGACCTTAAGTAAGGATCTTTGCAGAGTATGGATTTGCTATGGTGTGACACGATTACCCGAGATAACTGGCAGCTACAGTTGAAGGCTACAACGCATCGGATTACTAAACATAAATTAATACTGAGATCCATTAAAATTACTATGGTCTATGGAAACTCTATGTTAAAAAACTCTATATTATAAAACTTCACCTATAAGATCTTGCCCTCATTTATCTCATTAAACTCAATACCAGAGTAGGGGATAAAGGGCATTATAAAGGGCACCGTATAAAAAAGTAAATCAAATAAGGAATGTAAGAGTGATCATAAAAACCGCGATATATGAAGAGCTTTTTAATGGATAAAAACCGCATTCATATTTATGACGTGTGTATGGAATAAATTATTGATTGCACAATCTTTAAAAGGCTTTGGACAAACATAAAACAGTGAATGTAGATCAATATTTTGTAGCCATTCCTTAAAACCTACATGTTTATCATTGTTATAGGGCGATGTTGTTAAATTGTTTCTTATAGGAATGTAAGCCAGTAAATCTTTTAAAAACTTTAAAAACGTGTGCTAAAGGAATAAACGATAACCTATATGAATAAATAAATAAATAGATAAATATTGTGGCATCTCTTAAAACGGGCTAAATAATGAATCATCATATTGTGCTTTAATAAATAAATAAATAAATATACTAAACTCATGTAATAAATATGTTAAAAGATAAAAAGCCATCTCATTCAAAACGTATTTATATAAGCAAAATTGATGAGTTCATCTCTTAGTTATAAATTAATGGAACGTATTTGAACCGAAAGTATGTGATGCAAGTCAAATAAATAAGTGAACTATTAGAAATAATCAAACTTCATGTGTGAGAAAACATGAGTACAACCATTAATGTTCATCAATGTTAGGCAGCTTGGTTTTGCTGAACAATAATCTAAAGGGACTAGGGGCTACAAAAAAACAGATAAATCAATTTCTTGGTTGAGACCATTAGGTTCCAAACTATTAAATTCGTATATGAACCGCTGCTCTAACTTCAGGAGAGACTTATCAACGTTGTCTCCTCTCCAATGTGGAACTACCACTTTCAAAACTACGTACTTCAGGTCCTCTATAGAATGATTCATTTTAAGCCAATGGGCGACAAGTGGGCAATCAGGGACGCCCCGTTGGAGACAACTTCTGTGTTCTATAATGCAAGTATGCACTTGACGTTTAGTTTTACCAATATAAACTAAATTGCAGGGACATAAAATCAAATAAACAACATTTCAGTTTTGCAATTAGAGAACGTATGAAGGTGTACTTTGTAATTGGTAATCGGATGCATAAAAATTTTTTTTGCGAGAATAGTGTGTGGACAAACAGAACAGCTACCACATTTGTAATGGCCCTTAATGCTTGGTGAAGGTTTTTGATACGTTAAAGCAGATGGTACAAGAATATTAGCTAAATTAGGATTTCGCTTGTAAGCTACCATAACTTTCTTTGAAACGAAGGTAGGCAGTGATGTTAGTAACCGCCATTCTTGTTTAATTATTTTGGTAATCTCACTAGAATAATTGGAAAAAGTTAAAGGACAAACAACACGGCCCGTCTTTCGTATGCGGTCTTTTTTTGTGAGAAGAGAACTGCGGTCTGCATTACATGCCTTGAAAAAGGCGTTCTTTATACTCATTTTGGGGGAGCCTCGTTGGCTAAATCTGTGATGCATTTCTGCCGCATGTTTGTCAAAATCTATTTCGTTAGTGCACAATCTTCTAATCCTCAAAAATTGACTGGTAGGGAGATTATATTTTAAAGAGGTGTTATGGAAACTATTGTAGTGTAATAAAGTGTTACGGTCGGTGGGTTTACGGTAGAGGTCTGTGGTGAAACAATCTTTTCCCTTCTTTATTAAAATATTTAAATAGGCTATCTTCTCTGTGCTATACTGACCTTCGAATTGTAGGTTAGAATCTAAACTATTGAGCCATTGGAAAAATTGTTGTAGAGTAGTTTCAGTTCCATCCCAAATCATGAGTACTGTGGTGGCGAAGCCAGCCAGGTGCCTATGGAGATAGAGAAAACACAAGCAGTTTCCCCTAGTCAGAAGGAAAGTGCAGGGAATGGTCACTTTAAAAGTGCAGCTAACATTGGAAAAAAAACCTGTCAAAAGCTGCTGTCCTAAAGCCACGCCCCAGCTCCATGGTAACTGAGGGTGGTAATACAAGACAGCTGGGGGCGGGGTGGAAAGATACAGGTCAGACCCACTCATATAAGCCCCAGAGAACAGGGAGAGAGGGAGGAGTAGCAGGAAGGAACGAGAGGAGGAGAGCTGAGTCTGATTCAGAGGCGGAGTCTGAGAAGGAACCTCAGTCTGAGCAGGAGTCTCACTCTTACAGGAGGAAGAGAGATGGAAGGGCTAATTTATCCAGGAACCAGCATGGCCAGGGAAGTGGCAGTGAAGCACTGCTGAGGAGAATCCCGAAAAGTATTGCTCGTAAGGATTTTAGCCAAAGGTCTCAAGAAAGGTTCCCAGACAGCAGTTTGAGGGAAGGATATCCCCAAAGCCAGCTCCAGTGTTTAAACCAGTACCAGGGTTACAGGAAGCCTGCAGGAGGTTCAAGAACCCAGGAAGGGCTGGTAAGAAAACCTCTTAACAAAGAAAGCCTGAATGTTTTAAAGCTTTTAAAACGTTTGATAAAAGACCAGGAAGTAACTTGTGGTGATAGCAGCTCTGCATCCCGAGAGAGGTCTCGAGGGGAACAGCTGTTTTTCAACAACGTCACAGAACCAGCATGTTCTGAATGTGAATCAATGGACATTGGAGAAAATGATAATGTCTTGAGTGAACCAGAGCAAGAAATGGAATGTGATTTATCCATAGCAGTAAAGTAAGAATGTTTTGGAATTATAAGCTTGAAGAAATTTCCATTTGTTTGATGTGCATGTTGTTCTAAGAAGGAAGGAAGTTTTAATTAGTATGGCTGCTGTTTTAAAAGAGACTTATTAAGGAGGAATGCCTGAAGTCTCTAGGATCACTAATTAAAACCCTTAAGGAATTAAAACTAAGAAGAAAAGTTTATTACCTGAATTTTGCTGCATTGAAAGTTTTCAATGGACATTTAGTTTCAGTTAAGCACTGTGAATGGAAGCCTTTACTTTTGAAGAAACAGCATTTGCCTTGTTGAAGTAAGCAAGAGCAATTGATACCTTTGAGAAGTTTTCAAACCTTTTATTTCTTGTGGAATGTCTGTACATGTGATATGCCAAGCTTCCTTAGAAGTTCCTGTTATTAAGGGAGGCAAATAAAATTTCCTGTGTTGCTTTCAACCCTCGGCTCAGCACTTCATTACAACTACAATTAAATGCTTAAGGAACTACAACTCCCAGAGGCCTTTGCCCAGGAGTTCACAATTGAAAGGAACATTTGCCCCCTTTCCTCATCAGGCAACCACCTAGGCGGGGGAAGGGCGCGACAGTACGTCGTCGATGTATCTCTTCCAAAGTCGTATCTGAGTTTTAAATGGATTAAGGGGTAGAAATTGTTTCTCGAAATTAGCAACATATAAGTTGGCAACATCAGGCGCCATTGAAGACCCCATCGCAACCCCTTTAATTTGTTTATAAAAAACTCCTTTAAATGAAAAATAATTCTCAGTCATGGCGATTGAGGCAAGTTGGGTAAGATAAAAGGTGGGAATACGGGTAGGTTTTTCTCTTTGTATCAAAGTATTAGTTAATATCTCTAAAGCCGCTGTTTGGGGAATGTTAGTGTAGAGGGAATTAATGTCTAGAGTGACCCAAAAGTAAACTTTCTGCATATCCTGAAAAATCGTGTAATATATTTATGATATGTGTAGAATCACGTACATAGGAATCTGCTAGCTTGACAAAGGGTCTGAGAAAAATATCTAAAAATTTGGAAATTGGTCCTAGAAGAGAGCCAATAGCCGAAACTATTGGTCGTCCAGGTGGATTATCTAGAGACTTGTGTATTTTGGGGATTATATAAATAGTGGGAGTAATCAGATGTGAAACTTTAAGAAATGACAATTCTTTTGAGGTTAAATAACCTGCTTCTTTTCCAATATAGAGAAGTGTATCAATTTTTTGTTGTAAAAAAGCTGTTGGATCATCATAGATCTTTTCATAGAATTCCTTGTTAGAGAGTTGACGCGTAAGTTCATTGATATAAGCAGATCGATCTTGTAGAACCAGCGCTCCTCCCTTGTCGGCAGGTTTTATTATAATGTCATTATTATTACGTAGGTCATATAGTGCCACCTTTTCAGCTTCAGAAAAATTATAATACACATTACTTTTCTTTTTGTACAATTCTTGGACTTTAGAAAACACAACTTGCTCATATGCTATAATGAGTGGGTCAGAATTGGCTGGAGGCATCCAAGTTGAGGATTTTTTATAACCGATTTATCGTCTGTATTGATATCAGAACCATGAAAGTAATTCATTATTTTTAACTTTCGGAAGAACTTAAAAAGTTCAACATGTGTGGCAAACTGGTCATGTTTTTTGGTTGGCACAAAGGATAGGCCTTTTTCTAAGACTTGAGTTTCTATATCTGTAAGGTGATGTTTAGATAAATTGATTATTCCATTTACAAAAACATAAAATCGTATACCAAATTACATATAAAATCCATAAAAGAAAAAGACGCAGGGCAGGGAAAACAGGAAAAACTGCTCATATATGATTAATACTGCTCATTCAAACAAAACTAGATGAAAACTACTCACTGAGACGTGCACTGAAGTGCCGTTTGAAAAGAGGAGACACTGAAGTCTTTAGGTAGGATTATACTGTGCCACTATGTGAATAAAAAGGAGCACATGTAAAATTGAAGTCTCAAAAACGAAGTACTAAAATGCTTGTTTGACCATGCAATCACATTTAACCTTGTTTAAAAATATCATGCTGACAAACTACATCAACTTGTGTAGTGAATAATGAACCAAACACGTCATATGAAAACATTTGACCGTAATTATGTAGGGCAGGGAACTTCGTTTAAATAGAATAGTCATTGAAGCATGCATCAAAGTGTCAGTTGGTTTAAGGTTTCAAAGGAATGCTTTTAACACTTGTTTGGCTATGCATTCAAAGTGAGCCTTATTTGAAAAACCTCTGTACTAACTAGAACCCTTATACCGTGAGTGATTAAACTCATATAAAAATGTTTTAATCTTAGGGAACTACTCACTGAAGCAGGCACCAAAGTGCCGAGACACTGTGCTCTTTGGTGAAGTATGTTGTAGCGCTATGTACATAAACACAGGTCACATTAACACATAAAATGATAGTACTAAAATAAAGCGCGTGTGAAAACTTCAAAAAAACAGAATGTTTTAATTACGTGTTTAACTGCACAATCGAAATAATCGAGTTTTAAGAAACCACAACACTGTGTTAACAAAAAATCACTGGCAGGACTGTGCAAGATGCGTACTTCCAAAGCGGATCAAGATGCTCTTTTGCAACGCTGTTTTTTTAAGGACGCTGATTTTCGCGCCAAAAAAGGGCGTGGCTATCTTTATCCAATCACCGAAGAGGTGTTAAAGAGATTTGTGTAAAAATTAAAGGAAGCAATAATTACATTTGTAAAACCGATATTTAATTATATTAGGAACAGTATTTGGTTATGTTAAAAAATCGCCTCCAGTGTAACTTTAGAAAAATGCATATCGCACACCGAAATCTCGGCAAAAAGGACCGACGGTACTTTTATCCTGTGCAAGAAAATGAACAACAGTGACCTTAAGTAAGGATCTTTGCAGAGTACGGATTTGCTATGGTGTGACACGATTACCCGAGATAACCGGCAGCTACAGTTGAAGGCTAAATATGTACAACGCATCGGATTACTAAAACATAAATTAATACTGAGATCCATTAAAATTACTATGATCTATGGAAACTCTATGTTAAAAAAACTCTATATTATAAAACTTCACCTATAAGATCATGCCCTCATTTATCTCATTAAACTCAATACCAGAGTAGGGGATAAAGGGCACCGTATAAAAAAGTAAATCAAATAAGGATTGTAAGAGTGATCATAAAAACCGCGATATATGAAGAGCTTTTTGCTGAGATTTCGGTGTGCGATATGCATTTTTGAGCCCTAACTACTAACCACTTGCCTCACAGCTTCATGGGTAGTGTGCACTTAGTGGCTTTTCAGAGCAATAATTCCTATCAAAGCATGCTGGGCATGATGGACTCTGATTTGACCAAGCTTGGCTCTTCTTATAATAATTTATGTTTTACTGTACTTATTGCTCTCTGCCTTGAGTGTTCCGGAAAGGATATTTATAAAATGATACATTGATATTTATTTTATGATGTGACAGAATGGGCAGATTCGGTCATGAGTTCTTTGCTTTTTTACATGATATTCCTGTGTGTTTAGAAAATAAGACTTTAAAAGGTATTTAACCATTAATGTCAGTTAAAGAGTAGTTACTCACCCGTAACAGGTGTTCTCCAGGAGCAGCAGGAATCAGTCCTCACTTATGGGTGTCATCGACGCCGATGAAGCCCCAGCGGAGCATTTCCC
Source organism: Ichthyophis bannanicus (assembly GCA_033557465.1). Lineage (NCBI taxonomy): Eukaryota > Metazoa > Chordata > Amphibia > Gymnophiona > Ichthyophiidae > Ichthyophis > Ichthyophis bannanicus. Next base: position 53,824 of record JAWIIG010000137.1, read on the forward strand.
CAGCTTTCCATGAAAGCCTTTGGGAATGCTGACACGCATGCGCGGTTCCCTTCCCGCCTAAAGGTGCCATCTTACCTCAGTCAAATGAGATAGCTAAGAACAGCACACAAAAATGTAAAAACTAAACTATGTACAACTGCAACTCCAAGGGGAGGAGGGAGGGTAGTGAGGACTGATTCCTGCTGCTCCTGGAGAACACCTGTTACAGGTGAGTAACTACTCTTTCTCCAGGACCAAGCAGGAAGTCAGTCCTCACTTATGGGTGACTCCCTAGCTCTGGGCTACCAGGAACCCAGGCTGAACAAGAGAACTCCCTCTAGTCCCAGCAACACAGAAAAGGCTTTCCAAGGACACACCCTCCACAGGTAGCCCAACCAGAGGGCAGGAGTTGCCTAGACCTCAAAGAGATTTCGGAGTACTGCTTGGCCAAAAGCACTGTCCCTATGGGACTCCCTCTCCAGACAGTAGTGGTCTGCAAACGTCTGGCTTGAAGACCAAGTAGCAGCCCTGCAGATGTCTTGCAATGGAACAGAGCGGAGATGAGCCACTGATGCAGCCATTGCCCTCACACGGTGGGCCGTGACCCTACCCTGCAAAAGACGGTCAGCCACCTTGTAAGCCCAGGAGATACAGTCAGCTACCCAGGTGGACAGGGTACGCTTGGACACAGCCACCCCTAAGTTATTGGGGTCAAAAGAAACAAAGAGCTGAGTAGCCCTCCTGTGACCTTGCGTACGTTCAAGGTAGAAGGATAAGGCCCTCCTACAGTCCAGGGTATGCAGAACTGCCTCAGCCTGACCTGTATGAGGCTTAGGGAAGAATGTTGGAAGAACCACCTCCTGGTTGAGGTGGAAAGAGGAGACAACCTTAGGAAGGAACTTAGGGTGAGTCCTGAGGACTACCCTGTTCTTATAGATTCTGGTGTAAGGCCTATCACAGACCAAGGCCTGAAGCTCACTCACTCGCCTAGCCGAAGTAAGGGCTATGAGAAAGATAGTCTTCCAGGAAAGGAAGCGAAGATGGCAAGTAGCCATCGGCTCAAAAGGTGGGCGAGTCAGCTACTGCAAGACCACATTCAGCTCCCACTCAGGAGCAGGAGGACGTATGGGAGGCTTGAGCAAAAGCAAGCCCCTGAGAAACCTGGACACCAAAGGGTGCACAGATAAGGAATGTCCCTCCACTAATGAGTGGTGAGCTGCTAAGGCTGAGAGGTGGACCCGAACAGAATTGGACTTCAGACCCTGATTGGATAAGTGCAGCAGGTACTGAAGCACTACTGGCACAGTACAGAAGAAAGGATCTTCGATACGTAGCTTACACCACACAGAAAACCTCTTCCACTTGAGAGCATAGGTTTTCCTAGTGGACTGTTTCCTGGAAGCCAGGACAACCTCCTCAACTTCTGGAGGCAGGCCCCAGGGAGCCAAGACTACCCTTGCAGCCTCCAGGCCATCAGATTGAGAGATTTGAGATTGGGGTGCAGAAGAGATCCCTGATCCTGAGAGAGAAGGTCTGGCTGCAACCCCAGAGGCAGAGGTAGATCCACTGCTAGTTGGAGGAGGAGTGGGAACCAAGGCTGCCTCGGCCACCTGGGAGCTATCAGGAGGACAGAGGCCCTGTCCCTGAGAACCTTGAACAGTGTTCGGGCCACCAGAGGGGTGGGAGGAAATGCATACAGGAGGCCCTGAGTCCATGGAATCAGAAAAGCATCTGCTGCTATTGTTTATTGTTTATTGTTTATTTCACATTTAATATACCGCCTCCCACAACATCGAGGCGGTTTACAATATAAAATCAATAGTAAGAAAGATAAAAGTTACAATATATGATAGAAGGAGAGAGAAAGAGGAGCAGAATAGATATCCAGATTGCAGCCAAAAAAGACAGAGGAAAGGAGAGTTAGAAGGGAAAAGCTAGAGAGAAGAAGTGAGTTTTGAGAAGGGAGCGGAATTTGGGATAGGATTCTTCTGTACGGAGGTTGGTGGGGAGAGAGTTCCAGAGAGAGGGTGCTAAATAATAAAAGGCCGATTTCCTGGTGGATTGCAGATGAGCTCTGGAGGGTGCTGGAAGATGAAGACGGTTGATGTGTATGGATCGAAGACTGCGTGAGGGGGTATGATAAGTCAGTAGATCCGAAAGATAAGCAGGTGTTGAGTGATAGATGGCTTTGTGAGTTGGGGTGAGAACTTTGAAAGATATCCTGTAGTCAAGTGGTAACCAATGAAGGTGATATAGCAGAGGGGGGGTGACATGGTCGCGGGGGGAAGCGTGGAGGATCATGCGAGCAGCTGTGTTTTGTATCAATTGAAGACGATGTTTTTGATTTTGGGGGAGACCGGCGAAGATAGTGTTGCAGAAATCTACTCTGGTAATAACTAAAGATAGAAGAAGAGTGGTAAGGGCTTGAGTGGACAGAAAGGGGCGAACAGCACGGATTTTTCGGAGACATAAAAACGAACACCGAGAAATGTGGGAGATATGATCATGAAAACTGAGAGCACTGTCAAGGAAGACTCCAAGGTAGCGAAGCTTGGGAACTACATTTATGGTAGAGCCTGCAAGTGATGGAGCAAGTGAGGGTGTAGGGGAAGTGTGGGGGAACCAGATTGGCAGCAGTCTTATTTACATTAAGGATTAGGCAGTTAGAAGAAAGCCACGAAGAAACAGAGGACAAACAATTTTCTAAAGGAGATATATCAGGACAGGATGAGGAGGTGTGATGCAACAGGAAGATATCGTCAGCATAGAAGTAACTCGAAATCCCAGATTGTTGAATGATCAGTGCCAGGGGTGCAAGAAAAACATTAAACAGTAGTGGTGCCAAGATAGAGCCTGAGGGACACCACAAGGGAGTGAAAAATGATTGGAGCGAGAATTGGAGGAGGAAACCGCAAAGGACCGATGACAGAGAAAGGAGTGAAACCAATGATAAACTGAACCGCAAATATCTGCAGAGGATGTGGTTGCCTGGAGCAAAACCTGGGCAGCTGGTGGTTTAGGGGGCTGGCAAACAGGTCTATGGATGGAAGGCCCCATTTCAGGAAAACCTTCTGAACCACTAAAGGATGGAGCTGCCACTCGTGAGGTTGCAGAATTCTGCTCAATCTGTCGGCCCGGCAATTCTCCTGGCCGGGAAGATAGACTGCATTTAGAAGCATATTGTGCTTCAGGGCAAAGGAACAGAGGTCCTGAGCCTCCTGACAAAGGATCTGGGAACCAATTCCTCCCTGTTTGTTTACATAGAACATGGCTACCCGGTTGTCCGTCTGGATCAAGACAGACTGTTGAGCCAGGGAAGCAGTAAAGGCCTTGAGGGCCAAGCGGATAGCTCTGAGTTCCAAGAGATTGATCTGCTGGGACGCCTCCCAAGGAGACCACAGGCCCTGGGTGCACCTCTCTAGACAGTGAGCTTCCCAGCCCTGCAGAGAGGCATCTGTGGTCAGCACCACTATATAGGGTGGTATCTGAAAAGGCACCCCCCTGCAACAAAATTGGGGGGATGCAACCACCAGTTGAGGGAAGCCAGAAAACGTTTGGACACTCTTATTTTGTCTCTGAGACTGCCTGAGGCCTGTGACCACTGAGTCCGCAGGCACCACTGTGCAGGCATCTTATTGAGCCTGGCATTGGGGGTCACCTGTACTGTCGACGCCATGTGGCCCAGAAGTCTGAGACATAGTCTGGCGGAGACCAGGGACCTGTGCAGAAACTTGCTGGCAAGGTCTATGAGCCTTTGTGCTCTGTCCACTGGTAAGAATGCTCTTGCCAACTGAGAATCCAACCTTGCTCCTATGAACTCCAAGTTCTGGGAGGGGAGCAAAGTGGACTTTGTGAAGTTGATGACAAAGCCTACCCTTTGGAGTAGAGATATGGTCCTGGTGGTGGCCTGGTGAGCCTCTAGGGAGGACTGGCCCCGGATGAGCCAGTCGTCCAGGTAAGGAAAGACAAAGATGCCTTGATTTCTTAGGTAGGCCGCCACCACGGCCAGGCACTTGGTAAAGACTCTGGGAGCGGAGGACAGGCCAAATGGTAGTACTCGGTACTGATAATGGTTTCCTCCCACAATGAACCTGAGGTACTTTCTGTGGTCTGGATGGATAAGGATGTGAGTGTAAGCATCCTTCAGGTCTAAAGAGCATAGCCAATCTCCCTGCTGGAGGTAGGGCAGAAGCGTTGCAAGAGTAAGCATCTTGAACCTTTCTCTTACCAGAAACTTGTTTAGGTTTCTGAGATCTAAAATGGGTCGAAGACCACCGGTTCTTTTTGGTACCAGGAAATATCTGGAGTAAAAACCGTGACCTTGGAAGTGGGGAGGCACAGGCTCCACCACCCTGTCCACCAGCAGACCTCTGAGCTCCTGGAGGAGAAGATCTGTATGCAGGGGAGGCCTTGAAGGCTCCCCTGGAAAATAAGGTGGAGGCAGTTGGTGAAAGTGGAGGGCATAGCCCTGACTGACTATGTCCAGCACCCAACTGTCCTGAGTGATGAAGGGCCACAGGTGGGCGTAGAGGGCTAGGCGGCCGCCTGTGCAGGACTGGGTCAGCAAGGGAGCCATGGCTATACTCAGGGATTCAAAAACCCCCACCCTGCTGAGTGGCAGCAGGGGCTGAAGGCTTGGGGGCTACCTGCCTACGGGGCCCATTACCCTGGCCCTTGGCTTGCTGACCCTGTGGGGCAGCGTGGGGCAGCCTGAAATTGAGGGTACTGTTTGTAGGCAGTGCCCTTCCTCGGGTAAAAGGACTTCTTACCCGAGCCCTTCTTTTTCTGAGAAGGGGCAGAGGTCTTCCTCGACAGCCTTGTCCTCGTGAAGTGCTCAGTCTCGAGTTGGGCGGCCTTCTCAGCCACAGGCTTGCCAAAAAGGTTTTCACCTCGGCAAGGGACATCGACCAACTTGTCTTGAACCCATGGGTCGAAGTCCGATGACTGTAGCCAAGCCTGGCGTCGAGCCGCGATGCCGGCTGCCGCTACTCGGGCCGAAGCCTCGAAGCCATTGTAGGCGGCGCGGGAAATGAACTTAGAGCATTCCCAGATCCTCGAAGACAAGGACTTGAAACTCTGCAAAGGCTCCCCGGAGAGACCAGCAGAGAATCCGGCCAACTCCTTGGCCAGGTCTCGCAAGTACATGCCCATGTACTGCTGGTAAGTCTGGACACGGCAAGCAAGCATCGAGCCCTGAAAGCACTTTCCTACCGACGCCATCAAGGCTTCGGGCCTCCCTGCTGGGGGACACCGCGGTGTGCATCTTCTGACTTTTCAGACGATGCATGGCCGATTCCACAACCATGGAATAGTGTGGTAGCTGTGCTTTTTGAAAGCCAGGACTCTTATGGAGCCGATAAATGGAATCGACTCGCTTGCTCAGTACCGGCGCCGAGGCCGGGGCCTCCCACATCCGGAAGAGGAGCCGTTCCAGCATCAGAGGAATTGGGACAGTAAAGGCCTCCTTCGGAGGAGAGTCGTACTGCAGAGCATCGAGCTCCTCGGCTCGAGGCTCTTCCTCGGGGTCCGCCTGGATAGCCAGAGCAGCGGCCATATCCTGGACAAACTCCGAGAACCTGGTATCCTCCGGAGGGATCTACTCCGGGGTTCAGACTCGGGTGAGTCCGATGGGACGCACCGAGTCTTAAAAGTATCGGGAGACTCCTCGTCCTCCATCTCCCAAGCTGACTCGTCCGAAGTCGAGTTGGGGTCCGACACCGCAGGGCCTCTAGGCACCCGCCCCGACGCCGAAGGCACCGGCGTCGAGATCTTCAGTCCCAAACGGGAGGTCGAGGGAGACCTCGACCGAGGACGACTTCGAGCCGCAAGGGACTTAAGTATCGGCTCGGTCTCCGGGGTCGACTTGGAAGTGGATGTCCCGGTGGTCGGGGCAGATGCGCCAGACAGGCTGACCATCAGCGCCTGCTGCTGGTCCATGAAGGCAGACATTCTGCTCTCCAAAGCTGTCAACCTGAGTCTCAGCTCGGGTGACGCAGCAGCAACCGACTCGGGCCCCAGCGGTGCCGGGCCCGACGTCGGGTCTCAAGGAGGCGAGTCCACGAGGACAACAGGACTTACGTGTCCAGCAGACTCCGAATCGAGGCGAGGAACTTTAGTCGGCTTCTCCTGGTCCACGGGCCTGGGACGACGGTCGGGGATCTTAGACCTGGCCCGGGAGGGCTCAGGGACCTCTTCCGACACCACCCTCGCGAGCCTCTTCTTCCTCTTACGTTCCCGGCTGGGGGACCCCTTGTCTGAGGAACTCCGACACCTCTCAGGATCGGAATCCCGAGATGTCGAAGCCTCAGACGAGGTCCGGGCAGAGGCCAAGTCCGAGAAAAGCCTTTCACGTTGTTGCTGTCTACTTCGAAGTGCCTTGGAAGACATCTTCCCACATGGCCCGCACGATTTAGGCTCGTGGTCCGGGCCGAGGCACCTAAGGCAGCAGTCGTGTGTGTCAGTGAGAGACATTATCTTCTTGCACCGATCACACTTCTTGAAACCACTGGAGGCCATCGGGGAAAAAAGAGACCCCGCAAGGTCAAAGGACCGGCCCTCCAGAGAAAAGAAAAAGGTTTTGGCGCGAACGCCGAGCCACTAAGGGCATAAAACCGAAAAAGATAGGAAGGATTCGATACCGGTGTACCGAACCCAGCGGGAGGGGCACCGACGTCGAATCCGTGAAAAAACACGAATCAACGCTAGAAAAAATCACTTCTTTCCGGGAAAAACAAGGCACATGTCCGAAGGGCTTCACGGGAAAAAAGAGACTGAGGTAAGATGGCACCTTTAGGCGGGAAGGGAACCGCGCATGCGTGCCAGCATTCCCAAAGGCTTTCATGGAAAGCTGGGGAAATGCTCCGCTGGGGCTTCATCGGCGTCGATGACATCCATAAGTGAGGACTGACTTCCTGCTTGGTCCTGGAGAATAAGGAATTTGCCATTGTCATCAAAAAACAGTTGGAGGATATGTCCTAAAATTATAATTATTTTGTCAGATGAGCACTTCGTTGAATATATTGTCTGTTGAAATGTTTGTTTTTCTAGCAGATTGTGTATAGTCAAGCTGTGGGATATTTCCTCGTGAGACAGCTTTAAATGTGGAAACGGTTCAAGTATAAGTATGTATGTGGTTTAGCACTGTTAAGAGGTTGAAATAATCGAATTGAAAATGTTTAGAGTATCACCCGCAATGCATGACAGCCATTGCAGACTACTTGTTAAGTCAGTCATGGTTTGGTACCACAAAACAGCTTTCATTTAAATATAAATATTTTTTTACTTAGTTTTTAATCAAACTGGAATTCATTACCAGAGAATGTAGTAAAAGCGGTTAGTGTAGCTGGGTTTAAAAAAGGTTTGGATGAGTTCCTGGAGGAAAAGTCCATAAATCGTTATTTTAAGGAGGACTTTAACAAAGCATTGAATTTTAAAATACACAGATCTTATCAGCTTTAACCAAAATAATTCCTTTTTCTCCAAGATTTATAGTATTTCCCAGCAGGTAAATACTTAAAAGTGCAGATCTCTTCCCAGCAGCAGCAGTCTTTCAAGACCATGGCAATCCTTTCTTGCTCCTTCAAGATGGCGGCTGAGCCACTATTTCAGTACCACAGCGGGCCTTAAAACACCTGCATGTAGTTATGGCCAGCTACTTCTTCCCCCTGAGACAGGAAGTTGCATCAGAGGGGGCAGGAGCAGCAGGCTGTGAATGCACACCCATGTACATAAGAACATAAGATATGCCATACTGGGTCAGACCAAGGTCCATCAAGCCCAGTATCCTGTTTCCAACAGTAACCTATCCAGGTTGCAAGTGCCTGTCAGGTTCCCAAAAAGGTACACAGATTCCTGGCTACATGAGAACAACATGAGTATCAATTTCAAGCAGGGCCGGCCCGTCCATTGAGCAAGAATGTTTTTTGCACAGGGCCCCGCGTTTCAGGGGGCCCCGCGCAAAAAACATTCTTAAGCATCCCAAGTTAAAAAAAAAAAAAAAACCAAACCGGCTGCTTCTGCCGCGGCAGCTTCAAGAGCTCTGCCGCGGGGCCCCCCCCCTGCCCGGCAGAGCCTCCGTGCATCTTCAGCTCTTCACGTCCAAAACGCGGGCTTCTTTCAGAGCCGCGAGAGTTTCTTTTCTCGCGGCTCTCTTAATCCCGCGGGGCTGATGGGATTTCCCATCACCCTCGGCGGGATTAACAGAGCCGCGAGAAAAGAAACTCTCGCGGCTCTGAAAAAAGCCCGCGTTTTGGACGTGAAGAGCTGAAGATGCACGGAGGCTCTGCCGGGCAGGGGGGGGCCCCGCGGCAGAGCTCTTGATGCTGCCGCGGCAGAGCTCTTGAAGCTGCCGCGGCAGAAGCAGCCGGTTTGGGTTTTTTTTTTATTTTAATTTTGGATGTTAGGGGGGGGGGGGGGTGGTTAGGGCTGGTAATGGGGGATGGGTGGGGGGGTGGCTAAACTGGAAGTTGGCTGTGGGGCGGGGGAGGCTAAACTGGAAGTGGGCTGATGGGGGGGGGGTGGTGAGGACTGGTAATGGGCCAGGGGGGTGGGGTGGTTAGGACTGGTAATGGGCCGGGGGGGGGGTGGTTAGGACTGGTAATGGGCCATGGGGGGGATGCTAAGACTGGAATTGGGCTGATGGGGGGGGGTGTTAGGACTGGTAATGGGCAATGGGGGGGGGGGTAAGTGGGCAGATGGGGGGGTTAGGACTGGTAATGGGCTATGGGGGGGCTAAGTGGGCTGATGGGGGGGTTTGGACTGGTAATGTGCTCTGGGGAGGGGGCTAAGGCTGGAAGTGGGGGGGGTAGGACTGGAAATGGGCTGATGGGGGGGTTAGGACTGGTAATTGACTATGGGGAGGGGGCTAAGGCAGGAAGTGGGGGGGAAGGACTGGAAATGGGCTCAGGGGGGGGATAGGACTGGTACTGGGATATGGGGGGGCTAAGACTGGAAGTGGGCTGATGATGGGGGGGGTGTTAGGACTGGTAATGGGCCGGGGGGGGGGGTTAGGACTGGTAATGGGCCATGGGGGGGGGTGTTAGGACTGGTAATGGGCCATGGGGGGGTGTTAGGACTGGTTAATGGGCCATGGGGGGGGAGGCTAGGACTGGTAATGGGCTGATGGTGGGGGGGGAGGGTTAGGACTGGTAATGGGCCATGGGGGGGGGGAGGCTAAGACTGGAAGTGGGCTGATGATGGGGGGGGTAGGACTGGTTATTGGCTATGGGGGGGGGGCTAAGACTGGAAATAGGCTGATGGGGGGGCTAGGACTGGAAATAGGGTGATGGGGGGGTTAGGACTGGTAATGGGCCTATGGGGGGCTAAGACTGGAAATGGGCTGATGGGGGGGCTAGGACTGGAAATAGGGTGATGGGGGGGTAAGGACTGGTAATCGGCTATGGGGTTTGGGCTAAGACTGGAAATGGGCTGATGGGGGGGTAGGACTGGTAATTGGCTATGGGAGGGGGGCTAAGACTGGAAATAGGCTGATGGGGGGCTAGGACTGGAAATAGGGTGATGGGGGATTAGGACGTACTGGGCTGATGGGGGGTTAGGACTAGTAATGGGCTATGAGGAGGCTAGGACTGGAAATGGGCTGAGTGGAAGGAGGGCTTGAACTGCAAATAGCTGATGGGGACGGGGGCTTGGAATGGAAATGGGTTGTGAGGGGGAGGGAGCTAGGACTGGAAATGGGTGAGGGGGGGGGGCGAGGACACGAAAAGGGCTGATGGGCAATAATAGGACTGGAAAGGCTGTTGGGAGGTTGCTAAGATTGTAAATGGGCTGAGGTGGGAGTATGTAATGAAATTGACTCATGAATGGGCTAGAACTGGAAGTAGGATAATGGGGGGCTTGGATTGGAAATGGGCTGACTTGAGGGGAGCTAGGTTTGGACATGGGCTGATGGTGGGGCTAGGAAAGGACTAGAAAATGGGCTCATGGGGGGGGGGGATTGGAAATGAGCTGATGGAGGGACTTGGATGGGACTGCAAATAGATGGGGGAGCTAGGACTGGAAATGGGCTTATGGGGGGCTAGGACTGGAAATGGGCTGATGCGGGGACTAGAAGGGAGCGGATGCTGGGTGGGACTGGAACTAGAATGGAGCTGATGTTGGGGGAGGATTAGAATGGGATGGAGCTGGGAGAGTGAAATGGAGAGGGAAAAAATATTTTGTGTGGGAGGGAAGACAAATCTACAATTGTCCGGATATTGGGAGAGTAGGTGGGGATTGAGGATGGAGGGGTAAAATTTGAAGTGGATGAAATAGGAATGAGGAAAGAGCAAAAAGGAGAAAGATTAGTATGTTAAAGCAGATGTAGAGAGAGAATGGAAAAAAAACTAGAAGAGAGAAGAAAAGACAAATTGACAGCAGACGATGAAGAATTAGCGGAAGACACGAAGAAACCAGAAGAAAGTGGCTGGAGCAATTGCAGCTGAAAAAAAATGCACAAAAGGTAGAAAAATATCTCTTTATTTTGAATTTATTAATTGGAATATGTCAGCTCTGGGAAATGTGCATCATTAACGTCTGCGCTTTGTTTAGTACAAGAGCAAATTAATGTATAGTTTTATTTCTACAGTGTTGTACATTCCAAGTTTGGCTTTTGGGATTCCCAGTTTAATTATTGTCTTCCTGTTTCTAAATTGTGATTCCTTGTTTGGTGATGGTCTATGTTCTGCATGTGTAACTGAGCTGAGGTATTCTGTTATGTAATTCTATTTGACATTGCCACTTGTTCTCTTTCCCCAGTAGGTCATGTATTGTTGTTCTCTGAAATGTATTGGTTTAATATTTGCAGCGTTTCCTTTTGATAGTTAGGGTATGGTGCTTTATGAGTCCTGGTAGTGCTGTTAGGATACGGCGGGTTTGCTATGGGTTCTAAATGGGCAGTGTTTGTAGTAGTTCCTAATGTGCCTGGCGGTTGGTATTGGATTATAGTAATGTAGAAGTCTTTTAGTCTTTCTTTATTCATACACTCAGTAAGAGGCATGTTTACTAAAAGTTCGTGTATGGTAACATTATGCAAATATTTATGCAAATGAGGCCCCTTATGCAAATGAGGCCCCGCACCGAGTCTCCGCACATGGCCCCGCACCCCCCTTGGGCCGCCCCTGATTTCAAGAAAAGTACTGTTCATATAAAAAAACACCCTGAATTCAACCCTCCACCAACAATCTACCTAAATAACAATAAATTTCCAGTTAAACAGGAAGTGAAATATCTCGGAGTCACACTGGATAAAACACTCAGCATGGAGCCCATTTAAAACTTCTAAACAGAACCATATGCTATAAGTTAAGGATTATACAACCTCTGAGGAAACCTCATTGAGCTGTCTGACTTCAGAACAGTAGTCCAAGCGCTCATAGCAACTCACTTCGAACTACTGCAATAGCCTCCTGCAGGGAATACTCAAAAAAACATTAAATATACTACAAATGGCCCAAAATGTCACAGCCAGAATCATAATGAAAGCACGACTCTCTGACCACATAACACCCATTTTATCTGAGATCCACTGGCTCCCAATTTCCTCAAGAGTAAGATACAAAATAATAATAGTGTGCGCCTCACACTCCTCCACATTTTCGCACCATGCACACACCAAATCAGACACAACAAGCAAATCCCCTTGATCAACCTACATACCACTCAACCCAGGTGCACACTAACATCAAACATATCCAAAGAACGCCAACAACCATTACAATGCCACACGTAACACACCCACTCACCATACAGATAATGAACACACAAACCCAATCATAACAACAAACATCAGGTGTGCTCTACTAAATGCCAGATCTATCAGGAACAAACCAAATACTATCCTTGGCCTAATCCACGACAAGAAGCTGGATATAATATGCATCACCGAGACCTGGCTAGACGACTCAGACCAGGTCACATTAAACCAAGTAACCCCAACAGGATACTCGGCATTTAACTGCATCAGAGCACAAAAGAGAGGAGGAGAGTACTAATAATTACCAGAAAAGAATACAGATTCAAAACGATCGCCACCACTAACACTATTGAATCTAACACACTCACAATAGCCAACAAATACCTAAGCATCTCCCTCACATACAGACCACTTGGAACCACAATGAACACCTATCCACAGTTATTGAAACAATATGTGCACATAACACAAGACACAAACCCCTCATTTAATTAGGAGACTACAACCTAACATCCGCACCCACCAGAGAAACCACAACGTTCTTAAAAGTCATGGAGTCATTAAAATACTGCCAGACAATCAACGACCCAACGCACCAGCATGGGACAACTCCAGACATGGTCTTCATGGCAACGCAATTAGTGGAACAAAACAAGACCACAAAACCAACAATCAAGCCAGTCCCTTGGTCAGACCACCATGTGATTGAATTCACTATAACCCTGAATAACCCAGCACAACGAATAACTAGACGGTTCAAAACATTTAACAGAGACTCATTCATAAACGAAATCACTCCACAACTTCAGCAGAAGCACGACACCCTTGACCTAAACATAGAAGAATGGAATACAATAATATCCAACGCAACAGACCAACTTCACAATGTAAATAGCAAGTTGTTCCATATACTATTGTACCACTGTTGTATATAGTTAACCAGGATATCCTTTATCAGATAACCCTGCATTGTATTTAGTTTCCCCTATTTCGCCAAGTTGTACTTCCTGTTAAATGTAATGACCAGACACGTGTAAACTGTCGGATGTTTTCTGTTCAATGTAAACCGCGCTGATGTCTAATAGTGCGGTATATAAGAATTGTTAATAAATAAATAAAATAAATAAATATCTGCCCCAGCCATCAAAGAACCACAAACACGAAAGAGATCCAACGCCCCATAGTACTCACATGAAATCAGAGTTGCAAAATGCACACTCAGAAGACTGGAAAGAAAATGGAGGCGGAACAAACCACACTACCTCCTAACCCAATACAAGGACAAAACAAATAGTAATTAGATCTTACCTGCTAATTAGTGTTCCTGAAGGAACGACAGTCCAGTCCTTTACTTCTGGGTTACGCAACCCTTCCAGCAGGCTTGGAGGCTGAGCCCAACCTTTGGGGGGTGGAGCGGTATAAATACCCCTGGGACCCCAACCAACTCCAGTATTCGAATGAAAAAGCAGACTTAACGAACATCCATGCAAAAACTTATAACGGCATACATTAACCTAAACCAATAACTCAATACTCTGAACAATAGAATATATATATATATATATTTTTTTTTTTTTGGAAAATATAGGAGAAGGAGAGGAGGAACGGCAACGGACGGAGGAGGTGGCGGCTTCTATCCAGTCCGGGCTTCCCCTGCACTCCCTCCCGTTGACCCAGCTCCGCGCTTGGTCCAGCGCTCCTCCATGAACGTGAGGACTTGTCAGTTTGCCGGAACCGGGTGGGATCAGGGACTGGACTGTCGTTCCTTCAGGAACACTAATTAGCAGGTAAGATCTAATTACTATTTCCTTATTGTCACTCCAGTCCAGTCCCTTTACTTCTGGGATGTGCCAGAGCAGTTCCACCCTGGGTGGGATCCGGCAAACCGGCCCGAAGAAACCGCTATCCCGAAACGAGCATCCGCAGTGCTCTGTACGTCCAGCCTATAGTGTTTGGTTGAAGGTATGCAGCGGAGGACCACGTCGCTGCTCTGGCAAATATCCAGCGGAGGGACAAGACTGAATTCCGCCCAGGAGGTCGCCTGTGCCCGAGTGGAGTGAGCCCTCAGCCCCACTGGGACCTGTTTCCCCTTGAGAATGTAGGCGGAGGCAATTGCCTCTCGGATCCACCTGGAGATCGAGGCCTTTGCCGCCGCCTCCCCTTTGTGCGGACCTCCAAACTGAATGAGTACAGGCGGTCTGACTTCCGGAATGGTGCCGTGCGAGCTAGGTACCGTTTCAAGACTCTCTGGACGTCTAGCAGGCGCAGCTTGTTATTCCTTCCCTCCTGCCCCTTGGCCGCGAAGGCCGGGCAGGGTGACTGTTGGTTCACATGAAAAGGAGAGATAACCTTGGGTAAGAAGGACGGCACTGTGCGCATGACCCAACCTTGTCCTTTAGGAAGGTCAGGAAAGGAGGCTGGGCGGGAGAGCGCCTGGAGCTCTGAAACCCTCCTGGACGAGCAGATAGCTACCAGGAAAACTGTCTTTAGGGTCAAATCCTTTAAGGCAGCTCTCTTCACTGGCTCAAAGGGCTCCCCGACCATGGCATTCAGCACTAGGTTAAGGTCCCAAGGGGGGACGACCACCCTCCGCTGAGGACCGTAGCCGAACTAACTGCCCTCAGGAACCTGGATACGTCCGGGTGCTCTCCTAAGGGTTTGACCCCGGACCTTGCCTCTAAAGCAAGCTATAGCCGCTAGCTGGACCCGTAGGGAGCTCTGCGCCAGGCCCAAATAAATACCTGCATGTAAGAATTCCAGGACATCAGGGACAGAGGCAGAGATAGGTTTCCGTCGATGCTCTGCACACCAGGCTTCGAAAATTGCGCCAGACCCTTACATAGGATAAACAGGTCGAGAGCCTTCTTCGCCTTCAGGCAGTGTCGAGATCACTGCTCCTGAGTAGCCTTGTTTTAGGAACCGCGCCCTCTCAATAGCCAGGCCGTAAGCGAGAATCGATCCACGTGAGGCATTGCGAACCGGACCTTGCCTCAGCAGGTCCCTTTTGCAAGGGAGCCGCCACGGGGGGTCGGCGATCAAACTCACCAGATCCGCATACCAGGGGCGGCGAGGCCAATCGGGGGCTATGAGGACTACCAACCCTGGTGAGACTCCACCCGCTGCAGCACCTTTCCGATCAGAGCCCACGGAGGGAACACATATAGTAGCCTTTGGGAGGCCACCTTTGAGGACAGGGCATCAAGCCCTCGGACATTCTTTCCTTCCTTCGGCTGAAGAATCTGTCTACTTGTGGCTGTAGAGAACCGCGCCATCATGAGGTCCATGACTGGGAGCCCCAGCGGGCCACTATCTGTTCGAAGATCTCCTGATCTAGTTCCCACTCCCCGTGGTCTATCTTGCATCTGCTGAGGAAGCGGCCATGACGTTGTCCTCGCCCGCCACGTGCTGAGCTGAAAGAGCTAGTAGAATTGTGCTCAGCCCACCGGAAGAGGACGTCTGCCTCCTCCTCCAGGGCAGGACTGCTGGTGCCCCCTGGTGGTTTATGTAGGCCACCGCCGTGACGTTGTCGGAAAGGACGCGTATAGCTTTTCCTTGAAATAAGGCCGAGAGAACGCCTTGAGCGCCAGCGTGATGGCCCTCAGTTCCAGTCTGTTGATGGGCCACTGAGACTCCACCGGTGACAAGCGGCCCTGGACGAACTGGTCCTCGCAGTGTGCTCCCCAGCCTGACAGGCTGGCGTCCGTTGTCAATAGTAACCACAGATGAGGTTCGAGGGGCATCCCGCGGTCCAAAATGGCTTGGGACACCGCCACCAGAGAAGGGACTGTTTGGTCCTCGGGGCGCAATGGGTAACTGTGTTGCCAGAGGATGATGCTGAGGAGACCATCGACGTTATAGTCACAGTGCCCGCTGAAGCGGACGCATGTGTGCCCTGGCCCATGGGACTATACCTCTATCGCCGCCGCCATAGTTCCCAGAAGCTGAAGATAATGCCAAGCCGAGGGACTTCGCCTGTTGAGAAAACTGCGTGACTAGTCGCCTCAGCTCTCTTGATCTGTGATCGTGACAGGAAGACCTTTGCCCCTGAGAGTGTGGAATCTTGCCCGCCGAGGTAATCTAGGTCCTGTGAGGGAGAGTCATCCTGCTCTTCAAGCGATTGATGATCACCCAATTCTTCTAGAACCTGAACCACTCTGGCCGTTGCCGCCTGACTTTTCCTCTTGTGACTTTGCTCGCGATCAGCCAGTCGTCCAAAGTAGGGGTGCACTAATATTCCCTCCTTCCCGAAGGAAGGCCGCCACTACCAACATCACCTTGGTGAATGTCCTGGGGGCCGTAGCTAGTCCGAAGGGTAGGGCCTGGAACTGAAAAGTGGCTCTTGGCACTGCGAATCTCAGGAATTGTTGATGGGATTTCCTGACCGGAATATGAAGGTATAGGCCCTCTGTCAAGGTCGAGGGACGTAAGAACTCCCCATCCCCTTACGGCCGCTATGACCGAGCGTAGAGTCTCCATCCGGAAGTGTGGTACCCTGAGGCAAACGGTTGACCTGCTTTAGATCCAGGATCGGACGGAAGGAATCTTCCTTTGTTTTGGCACTACGAAAGTAAAAACGAGAGTATCGACCAGAGCCGCACTGGTCTGGTGGAACTGGGACCACCGCCCCTAGAGCTATAGTCAGGCAAGAGTTGCCTCTATTGCCACCCCCTTTGCTTGGGGAAACAGCAGGGCGACTGAACACAACGCTGGAGGAATTTGGTTTTGAAAATTCGAGAGCATAGCCTTCTCTGATTACCTCTAGGACCCATTGGTCGGACGTGACACGGGACCAGGCGGGAAGGAACAGCCTCAGGACGGCCCGCTAGTGGCTGTCCTTCCTCCTGGGCCCCCGTCATCTCATTGTTTGTTTCTGGGTCGGAGAAGGAGGAGGGAGGCCCCAAAACCCCGTCCTGCACCCCGAAAACCTCTGAAGCCTTGTCCCTTTGAGGGAAAACGGCCCCTGGGAAAGGAGCCTGACCTGGCTGGACGAAATTCTCCGCGAGTCCCTAGGTTGGGAGCGCACCGGGACTGGAGGGCGCCCTTGTTCTCGTATATCTTTCCGGGAGCCTGCCTCCCTTTGACTCACCCAGGTCCTTAACTATTTTCTCCAGATCCCCTCCAAATAAGAGTTTCCCCTTAAAGGGGAGTCGGTCAAGCGTGACTTCGAGGACGACGTCAGCTGCCCAATTTCGTAGTCACAGGTACCGTCTAGCTGCCACGACCGAGGCCATGTTCTTGGCTAGGCTTCTGATGAGGTCATAGTGACTGTCCGCCAAGTAAAGCCGATCCGGACTCCACCTTCGCCGAGTTGGCATGCAACTCGCCCGTTGAGACCTCTGACTGGAGCTGTTGTGCCCACCGTAAACAGGCCCGGGCCACCCAAGCTCCGACACGGAGGCCTGCAAGGCGATGGCGCTTACATTCAAAGGCTTGTTTCAGGAGCGTATCCAACTTCCTGTCTTGCGCGTCCTTTAGGGCCGAACTGCCCTCCACTGGTATCGTGGTTCTTCTTGGTAACTGCTGATACCGCTGCATCTACTCTGGGAGATTTTAGCAGCTCTTATCTGCTTCTGGGAGCGGGTATAACCGAGACATGGTCCTGACTCCCCTTAAGCTTGATTCAGGCTGGTCCCATTCTTCCTGGATCATCTGGACGCACGACCCTGTGGATAGGGAAGACCCTTTGGGATTTCCTGAAGGCCTGGATTAAGGGGTCCTCCAACTCTTCTTCCTGTGAGGGCGTGTCTGAGGCCACATTGAGGACCTTTAGGGACTCATTAATTAAAACGCCGGGAGCTCCTCACGGCGAAAAAGACCCTGACTACCCGTGATGATCTGATCTTTCTTCCGGGATCTCTCCTTCTTCTAGTCCTCTTCATCCTCCTCCAAGTCTTTAACTGAGCTATCCTCCTCCGGAGTACCCTGGGATAGGGATGCTAGGAGCTCTTCGCCGCCAAGACGTGGGCGCTTAGCAGGGATACCGGCGTCCTGAATGGTAGCCCCGGGGGCACTAGCTGATTGGTCCTCTGCTGGCGGGACAGCCTCTTCTGCCCCCCGGCCCTGCTTACGTAGGCAGTAGGCCTTATGGAGTAAGAGGATGAAGTCAGGAGAGAAAAAGTCTCCGGGCCTCCCCGCCCTGGCGTGGGGGGAGGGTAAAGGCTGAGGAGGCCATAGGTAGGTCCGCCGGTTAGTGGAGATAGGAAACTGGGACTCCCCTTCTCCTTCCAGAGAATTGCCTGATCCCTGGGAGGGCTGCAACATGGCCAGGCTAATCTCCTGTTCCACTGATGCAGCCTCCGCGGCACAGCTCCTGCAGATTCCGGACTCTGCGGAGGTGGCCTGCGCGTCCCACAGGAAGGACACCGCGGCTGGATGCCATGGAAAGAGAGAGAGCCGGGGCTTCTCTTGTGTGCGGCGAACCAAGGAAGTAAAACAAATCCCTGATAAAGCAAATAGCCTGTAATGCTTTCCTAATATGACAATAAACAGCTTAACTTAAAATTAAAATAAATTAAAATTAAAATTAGCTTCAATCTGAAGAATATGTGCCAAAAATTATGCACAAGCAAACCCCCTGCCACCATAAACTCTGTACTTGCGGTTAGAAGTTCTTCTGAAGCTGTGCAGAGGGCCGATTCAGCAATCTCGGCCGTAGGCTCCACACGTGGTAGGCCTCAACCACTGGAGCTCGACCCGGGGAAAAGAACGGCTGTGCCTTTGCGGCGCTGGAAAGAGGAGAGCCAGGGCCGGGAACACCCTCCAGCGCCAGAGGCGGCTTCCTACCGCTGCCGCCGAACGATCTCCGCGGGCCGCTGCGATCGCGGGCTCCGGGGCTCAAAATCCGCGTCCCTTGTTTCAGGAGCGGGACAAACGGAGGAGGCTAGGCGCGGCGTGCCTCCAGCGCTCAGCCACCGGGGGGCTTCGGCGCGAGGGCCGCACAGCAGCACAGGATTCTGCCGAGGAAATGCGGGGTAAGCCCAGAGCAGCCGCGCGAGGATCCTGACTTGTCCTCCTCACTGCCGCCGGTGAAAAAAACTCTCCTCCGACGTCTGTCCCCGGGGGGGGGGGGGGGGGAGAGAGAGAGAAGGCAGGAGAACAATTTAAAGATACAGAGGACAAATAAATTCAATACTCAAAATTAAAGGAATTAAAAGAGCTTAGAATTAACCCTAAGGTTCAATTAAGATTAAAAATTAAGTAAGATTAAAGTTAAATTTAAAAGAAAGGGGGACTCCAGTAAGCCCTAGGCTTACGGAAACCCTCCAGGCTGCTTGGGAGGCTAGATTGAGAATACTGGAGGTTGGTCGGGTGCGTCCCCAGGCGGTTATTTATACCGCTCCACCCCCCAAAAAGGTTTGGGCTCAGCCTCCAAGCTGATGGAAGGGTTGCGTAACCCCAGAAGTAAAGGGATCTGGACTGGAGTGACGATAAGAAGGAAATGGAATATAAACAATCTAATTAAATGAACGTAAACAAGCAACACCCATACCAACCTCATCATGAAATCTATTAAGAGACCAAGAGAACTCTTTAGCAGTGGTCCAAAAAGCTCACAAAGAACGACATGCAAACAAAGTACACCACCATCTTGACCCAACAAACAATATTGCAGATACATTGTTAAAAAACACCAAACCAAATATGCTCTACTACACCACAACACGAACGATTATACGATAAAAAAAAAAACCACACATCAAACATCGGGAGAGCTTCAACATACCAACAAAGCAGCAAAATATGCAAGGAAAATTATATCTGGACTAAACACAAAACACTTTCACCATCACAGACCCATGCCCAGACAGTGTCGTGGCTCAAAGCTACAAAAAGCCAACTCTCTCAACACATTCAAAAAATCGTCAAAAATTCACGCCAACAAGGATTACATGCCGCAAACAACACTTTAACAGCACGTCAATGATACTGACCAATACTTAAAAAGTTGGCAATCTGAAGCCCCTCCGAACCAAATCATACTGTTCCTATCTCCGACTGTCATTCCGTGCTAAAATCATGGAAAAAAGGCAGTGCAAAGGCCAACTTCAGGACCATACTGGACATAAATGCATCACTGGACATCCATCAGCATGGACTTTAAGCCCCAAAACACTGCGTGGAACACACTATAGCTCTCAACCTCTTCGGACAATCTCCTAAGACGGAATAGACACACTAAAAACAATGGCTTCCTGCTAGTGTTCATGGGCATCTCGGCAGCCTTCGACACTGTGTCCACACCAAGCTACTGCAACGCTCTACAACCAGATAGGACTATGCAAGAATTTACCCTGAAAACTGGGTTTCATGTCCATACTGGAAGGGGCCGAACGCCAAAACCAAGGCAAACAGTTACGACCAAAAGAAATCAATACAATTCCCTGTCACGCAGGGAATAACAACAAGGCTCAGCCCTAGTCATCGGTGCTCTTTAACCATCTACCTATACAGCCCATATTGCAACATCATCAATGAAACCTACAATCGTCAACTACCACATTTATGCTGACGACATCATGGTGTATGCTCCAATCAACCTTACTAGCCACGAAACACCACAACCAATATAAACCAAAGGCCTCGAAGCCATGAATGACGGGGGCCATCACAGCACAACAACTTAACCGGTGCAATTACGATTAAAAACTGAGGCACATCGTTCGTCACCAGGAAAGCCCACACGTCATACCTCCACAAAATCATTAACATCCTAGACAAATACATAGTAGTCCAAGAAGAAGCTTAAGTATCTGGGCCATCCCACTAGAACAGAGCTCTGAAACCTGAAAATCCCACATCACCAAAACCGCAAACAAACTCTTATCAACGATTGAGGGACCAAATCAGTCAGAACAAATTCAGAAACCAATACTCCGTCAAGACCACTTGCCGCACACCACTGGTGATTACGGAAACTCACGCTATATCAAGGCACTTTCATCAGCAGACACTCCCACCCATACAGATGAGTACCAAAACACCCACAGCACGCATCATACAGAACACTCCAAGGACTGCGCACATCACTCCTGTTCTACAAGAAACTACACTGGCTCCCAATGATGGCAGAGCTAAATAGATAAAACAATCGATGATCATCTTCAAAATCATTCACCATCTCTCAGCAGACATACTCCAAAACGTTTGTTTCAACTTTTATAACCAAGGGATATCGACAACTAGACAAGAATAAACCAATCACAACAAAACATTAATCGGCCACACCTGCCAAGCTATCACAAAACCAAACAAACAACTTCAAAAGGAGCACCATCAATACTGGCATTCACACTTATGGGAACTCCTCCCAACGAGCCTAGATGACCTTACAGGAACTTCCGCAAAGACCTCAAAACATTCACTTATTTATAGAAAACATATGGCAGCATGCAGGCAACATCCCCTACCTAAACCAGATACACTATTCCTCCGCCAAACTAAAACTCACACTCATCCTATCCATACAAACAAGTTTATCAATACCAAGGTATTAAATACCCTTCTATTAAATGTTAACTTGAGTGATTTAGGATAGTACAATTGAGGGTTACAGTGTACTGGCCAAATGTTTTACACGTAACATAATCGTTAAATGGAACCTCCAAGTGTGATGTGACGTGACCACCTATGCATTGAAGGATAAGGTGTGGATAACCAAATCACGGTCTACATAAATAAATGAGATATATGACCACATTCAAAATGGTATTATATCTTAGAAACCCTCCACCTCTCAACACTCATCCAAATGACAACCATCCAACAGACTAAGAAGAACTCACAGCCAAAAACATTCTAAAAGTACCCCTATTACAATATGTCAACACCAAAAACAATCCACCAGCAAACCTAGGGCATTTACATACATAGCAAACCTCGCAAGTGGGAAAGCCCTCCCGGAGGAAGCTAAGGGGAACTAAAGAACTGCAATCATTCTGTAAAGAATTAAAAAAACAATTTATTTAGAGAACATTACACCAACAACAAGAACAGTAGCCACATAAGGTCCTCACTCCTTCAGCCCTTATACTACCTCCAACCCTCCCTCCTCCTTAGTATCCCCCCTTGCCCTTCTCACCCCTTTCTTTACTCCTCTTCAAAACTCCTAATGAGCTTCTTTAGAGTTGAGATCGAAGGGAACCAACCGTGTTTAGCACACCCCATCAACTTGCCGCCAAGTATACTCAACCAAGATTGTTGCTCATAAAAGACTAACTTGAATAGCTTAAAATCTTGACGGGACTAATCCTAAACAGTATACAATATGGTGCAAACCTTAGTAATCTTGGTAACAATTCAAATCCTTTTCTGCATAGATGCTCTAATAATTTATACTGCGTTAAATCGATCACAGTACTCAAGCATTACTTATAGAGGAAACACCATACTATTGTCAATATTAATGCATTTAAGCCTTAACAGTAGCCCTGTATGAATTTAGCATTGTCGGTTAGCATTCATAGCAAATTCAAATATTACTTTAAATTGTTTTTAAAACCACAGACCTAATTTAAGTTGTCAGTAGCCTCTCTTAGAGATATACTCCTGCCACCTGTGATTCAACTCAGATTTATTACTGTTGTCAGTAGTAGGTCTCAGCTATTGTACAGCTATCTATAACTCCACTTAGATATATTCCTGCCAATTGTTGACTCTCTTAGATTTATTACTGTTGTCAGTAACTTCAATTGAAAATTCACCTGCTCTCTGTGTTCATACTTAAATTAGTAATGTTGTCAGTAACTCACATCTAACTTACTGCCGTGGCCTCCATAATCACCCCACTACTACCTTCTAGTATGACATAACAACTGATTGGTTTACTGAGCAAGCCAATCTACATCTCTTACACTAGTCATAACTGGCCTTCCTACTGTTGTCAGTAACTTATTTAGATTATCACAGCAGTTAGACCAAGCCATCTTACAATCCTCAAAAACACGCAATGAATCCGATAATTGGCTAACATACCTCTGAACAGATTCCAGAAAAATGAAACCACTCCAACATCATGGGTCAAAGGATCATCATACACCTTTATACCTGGACAATAATAATAATTAACCTATCACTACGTCATAAACAGCCAAAAAATTACATGACCATCCCTATACACACAATCATACCCGATATGACACCCATATTGGACATACACTCCACCCAAACAACTATCCAAAGATAAACTACCATAGACTAATACACATAAACAACCAAACAAATTCACCTCAAATTTGCAAAGGAAATTTCCTCAAACTTATCCTCCCTATCATGCATCTCTTATTAATGGTTTTTTTTATTAACGATCAATGGAAAATAAACTCCCCATATTTTAAATGATCTAATAAACAGACTCTAAACCAGACATCTTATGGGTCACAGAGACTTGGCTTTCTGAAAACGGACAAAGTTTACCTAAATCAACTTGATAATGAAAACTATGACATTTTTTACAAACATAGATTCCAACAAAAAAGCTGAGAAGGAGTCCTAATGATGACGAAAAAATATTAAATGCCAAATCAATCAAATTCAAAACATATATAATAACATAGGACCACATTATTGATTAAACTCGGCCTCATGAAAAATTGCCTTAATTATAGACTCCAGACCAAAGTGCAGATTGCCTAGACTCCTTATTGATATCCTTAGCTCATCCACTGTACAAAACCCGGTATCCTGCTAGGTGATTTCAATCTCCCATCACTATCAACACATAACTCCAAATGATTTTCTCGATGCGATATTCAGATATCGATTATTCATCAAGATAATTAACTACGCAACACATATAAAAGGGAGGAACACTAGACCTGGATTTTTCTCCCGATGCCACTCTTCAAAATAATCAACCCAAATTCAATAGCCCCCTCACCAGAGACACCCTGGTCTGATCATGATACTATCAAAAATTAAATCTCCAACATATAATACTACTAATGTCAAAAACTATACATTAAGTGGATCCCACGTTCAAAAATTAAAAAAAGTTTAATGCAACGGAATCTCGACTCTACAATCCCCCACCTCTTGCCCATCCACATCAGATCTAGATGACGCTGGCAACCAATGGTACGAAACCATCACTAATGCAGCCAAAAGCAACCACACAAAATAAACAAAGGATACACCCCAAAAAAAACAGGTACACCATGTAGTTCAACAACACACTAAAACAAATGAAAAAGAACTAAGGACAACCCGAAATTAAATGGCGAAAATCTAAGTGGACGATTCATAACGGAAATATACAATAACAATCTCATAAAATATAACGACGCAATAGATAGTACAAAGAAAAAACTACTACGCAGCAACATTATCAAAATCATTTTACAGGACCTCGAGAGATATTTGCTTTGTCAGAAACCCTTACCCATAACGCTAAAACTTCTAGCAATGAAGAATCATGGACATCTCAGTACAAAACCACTCGCCAATCACTACCAAAACAAATAGAAAAACACCTCAAATGTCATTAGATACAATTAACACCTCTCAGCAGCCTATTGACGAATGGTCAGACTTTTACCCCATTTCAAGGCGTCATTAAAAAAAACTATCAGAATGGTCTCAATACCACAAACTTCAGATTTAGAACCATGCACAGTGTCATGGATAAAAAACACTGTCCAAACTATACTATCATTCATTCTCCCAATAGTCAACCTCTCAGTAACCCAAGGTTACCTCCCAACAAATCACTCAAACACGCCACAAATACGCCCAATACTAAAAAATAGCAAATTAGAGAAAATACATCCCCAGTATCAGACCAGGCCCAGGCTCTAGCCTACCATTTTTGGCCAAAATAATAGAAAAAGTATGTTGCCAATTACAGACACAGGAATACATCGAACACATCTTACCCACTTGGACGAGCAACAATATGGATTCGGCCCCGCCCAGGAAGTAGAAACACTCCTTGAACTGAATATTAATTGATACTCTCCTAAGAGGAATCGACAATCCTAAACCAGCATTTCATCCTCCTCTTCATTGACATATCAGAGGACTTTGATAGTGTACATCACTCAATATTAATGCTCAGCACACTTAAAAACAGCTAGGAATAAACTATACAGTACATAAATGGGTCACCTCTATTTAAACCAACAGAACACAAAATGTACGAATAGGTAATCAAACCGTCAAGCTACAATATAATCAAGAAATAGGTTTAACACAAGGATTTGCACTATCAGCCCTAATTTTAACATTACATTAAAACCGAGATTGCAATATCTTAAAAAATTTGGAGTACAATATCACCTCTGTGCAGACGGATATTATGATGTACATTCCATTTACTAATCCACAACCCTACCGTTACAACTCCTCTCAACTGACTGTTATCAACGAAATCACAATTTGGATAAAAACTCAAAACCTCCACATGAAACCATGATAAAACCGAAGTCCTAATAGTAACAAAAAATCAATCATTTAGCCCCCCCAACACATATAGACACTACAAGATCAAGAAATTAACAATAAAAAATGGAAATAAGATATCTAGGTGTTATAATAGATACACCACCTTACAATGGAAACCCACATTAGAAACACCATAAAGAAAATCTATTTCAAACTGAAAATTCTCAAAACAACTACGACCGCTAGTATTTGTACAA